>CM055277.1:18765545-18924233 GCA_029237695.1 Conchocele bisecta
GTCATGTGTGCTTGCAACGTAACATTTTTCTGATAATTTTGCGCATTGCATAGCGTCAGCAAAAATGGCAAAACACCATACTGGATCAGCATAGCAAAGTTGGTATTAAAGGTACATGCCCAAGCAGTAGGCACAAAATTTTCTTTATAGGAATTAAATAAGTGTATAATTATGTCACTATTCCACCAGTTCTAAAAATTACGAGTGCCCGCTATACAAATATAATCGTTTATTAATTATCAATTTACTGTTAGCGACGCGCGGCGGTAACAGTCTATTTTGATAATGTGCGGGGACGACGACTTTCACATCACGGCTTGCGGTGCGCATGCGCAGTATACTACGCGCGCCAGTAGGCTTCCCAATATGTAAACAAGAATATCAACATGTCGAAACGTCAAGGACGGAAATTGCATGAAACAGCGTCGACCAAAAGAAAGGCGAAATGTCTGAGGGACAGGCAGTACAGAGAGAGTGGTTAATATTGGCGACCAGATCACCAAATGGAAAGAGTTACGTGGAGATTTATATTTGGACTCGAATAGAGATTTTTCTTCTCAACTTCCGATACTTCACTGCTCATGTCAAAGATGTGATATGATTGACCGTGTCACGTGACGCGTATTGGTAAAAATAGCACGAGGTCGCGGCATATAAAATGCGATTTAACACCAGTTAACACGCGCCGTAATTAAAAATATCTCGTTAATGGGTAGACATATGGCTCATATAAGGCATGACAGAAAATGAAAAGTTGTAGTACAGTGTAACCTGCTGTGTGGGCATGTACCTTTAAACTTGAAGCAGTAGTATTCAGTGACATAATGACAGGTTAGTTTCTTTGTTGAACTATTAATTTAGTAAGCTAGACCAATATAAACAGTGTAAAACGACTTTACACATTTTGACCATATTCTGAATAAATGTTTACCAAACCAGGCGCGGATCCAGGATTTCGGGTTAGGGGGGGGGGGTGGGGGGATGGGGGATGTAACTATTTTGCAATGCTTGACTATATTATCGAACGAGCGTAGCGGAGCTCGGGATAGCGCAAAATTTTGAAATATACATCGCATTTCCTGCGTTCTGGCGCATTTTGGAGCAAAACAAACCCAATAAACAATAAATTCACAACGCGAACGTAGAAAAGTGCCTTGTACCTTGTAAACGATATTTACTCTGCAAATTTTAGGGGGGGCGCACGCCGGGTCCGCCCCCCCCCCCCAAATCCGCCCATGCAAACTATCGCAATGTGATAAACTTGTGACGTAGTGCAGCATTTAATCAACTGATTTATTCAAATTCAAAAGTCAACATAATTTATTATGACGAACGTTACTGTCGTTAGGCAAAATTAAACATGAATTGCACATTAGCCGATGCGCAGAATTAGCCAAAATGACAGTACTTCTAAGTGACGTCATTTAGAGAAGCCAGTTATTTTACACTACCACCTTAGTTGCCCATATTCATTACTTTTATACAATCTATACAAAAACACAAAACTGCGAAAACTCATGACAATACACGTAGTTACAATTATCTACATACTACAGAGTTGTCAATCAATTCACTTTATCCAGTGACCGTTAAGGTGAAAATCTCAACTAGTTTTGCATTACAATTATGTTATTATATTGAATAGTTTAAGATAAACGACACTTTTCTTCTGATAAAATGAAAACGAAAGTAGCGCCAAGTACTGAAATTTTTCAGAGTGAAACAATAAATAGGCGAACCCTAAGCCGGTTCCGGTACCAACCGGGACCGATACCATCCGGTATCTCGATCAGTTTACCGGTAAATCTGGTAATAGTACTGACAGTGTACATAAAACTAAAAAGCCTTGGTTCAATCAAGAATGTAAAGATAGGAGGGCCGACTATATTAAAGGTACATACCCACGCAACAGGCACACACTGTTCTTTATAGGAATTGTACATACGTGTATAATTGTGTCACAATTCCAGCAGTTCAAAAAATTACGAGTGGCTGCTATGCAGATATAATCATTTAGTAATATTTATTTTACTTATAGTGACACGCGTTGGTATCAAGCAATTTCATATGCAAATGAGGCACGGTATTTTTTTTTAAATTATTTATACTAATTCAATGCGTCACCTGACAAAATAATATTTTCTACAGATTATAAAATATGATAATTGCGCATCAAAAAATAAATACAGAGTGTAAATAGTAATGTCCGTTAACATTTTAATGAAACACGGTTATCGCCCCTGATATCAGTGTGGAAAGTTATGTCTGATATAAAATGTATAATAATGCCAAACAATACGTGTGGTAATGGTGAATGAATGTTTATTTTGCCAGAACATGTCTCAGATGATGTCTCTGATATTACCCAGCAAACACACGACGTCGGTACAACGTTGTATATATGTTGTATCTAGGTCGCGACGTCGGCGACTCAAATCCAACGTCAATCCGACGTCGAAACCCCGACGTTGAAACGACGTCGTAAATACGACGTCCGTACGACGTTGTTTGCTAGTCATAGTTCGTCGCGACACAAATACAACGTCGGGTTGATGTCAGAAGTACGACCTCGGAACAACGTCCGTTTTGCGATGTCGAATAAATGTCTGGTACCGGCTAAAAGGCGACTCATTGTCAGTAGATCTATTTATCTATGTCAACATATAGATACGCCATGAATGAACGAGCTGCAGACCTGGATTTCATACCAACATAATTTTAGTGTAAACTTTAGTAGGCTGGTTCCATATTTATGCCATGTAAAGTAATAATTGTATATCATAGACGATTACTTAGCATGTTATGTTGGGCTTGCGTACATACATAGTAGTTCACTGCAGTCTGGTGCAAATTATCTCCTGTGATCGCAGGAGATTTATTAGCGTGCATGTCAGATGTCATATGAACTGTTCCGCGCCAATGCATACCGGTGAGGAAGACGCCGGTATCCAGCTAAATGACTTCAAATCATTCGGAACCATCTCGGAGCTTTTCGCCAAAGGTTATATTTAATTATTATTGCGCCATTTCTCTTTATCTTCGAAGCGAAATCGAGCGGTTTCAATATTAGACAAAGGATTTGGATTATCATCGATTATCATGTAAGTATATTGTTGTATGCGCGTCTCCTAATACGTTTTCACTAACATTTGTAATTCAAATATGCATGACAACGTTTATATAATCTGCATGGCATGAATTATCAGGTTCCGGGGTCATCTCGTACCCAGTCCATGTCGTACCCAGTCCATGTCGTACCCGGTTTGGTCATCTCGTACCCATAGGTACGAAAAAATAAGTAATCTCGTACCCAGTCCCAAATAACATATATAAAAGAAATTGCTTTTTATGCATATTTAGACTTGAAATTTGATCTTAACCCATTGCATTCTGAGGATACACTATTAGTAAGAAGAAAATTTTGAATAATTTTCATATTTATGCTTTTATGTATATGTTGTGACCACCATTTGAACCGTCTCGTCGAGACGGTTTCAAATGAGTGGTCACAACATATACTTTAGATGGAAAATAAAAAAATTATATTAAAAAAAGTTTGAATTTTACATACTCCTAAAAGCGTATTCCAAATGCAATGGGTTAATGCCATTGTTATATAATAATTGAATAGTAGGCCTACGTCGATTGGTTTTGGCCAAAAGTTGATGTATATATTATACTTTATTTAAGGGGTCATCTCGTACCCAGTCCAAACTTTGTGATCCCGGGAACACTTAAAAAGAAAACCTATAAGTGCCATTTGCTTGTGTCGAATTGCTCGTAAATTCCAACATATATTCACTGTTTTCATGGTAAAATAATTGCTGAAAATAGTTCAAATATGTGCAGCAGATGACACTTATTTAATTTGAGTATTTCTGTCTTAAAACTATTAAAATATGTGGTGCAATTTAATTGGAATGGCATCGTTACGATACGTGGCTATTATTTTCGCCTCTAGAACCAATTCACACCCTTAAATATAAGCTTCGTTCATATTAAATAATATATGCATTGTTTTAAATAATAAAACAGTACCTGGAATGAAATAAAATTAAAGAAAACTAAATAAAAACATATACAAAATTACTATGGGTGCGAGATGGTAGGGTATGGGTACGAGATGACCAAGATGTGGGTACGAGATGACCAAACCGAGTACGGCATGGACTGGGTACGACATGGACTGGGTACGAGTTGACCAGCTACCAATGATCACAGGCCTTGTAATTCATAACAAAGTTCTGTCTATTTTCGTCATTTTTATCATATTTATTATCACTAAAACAAGTTTTGGCATCACATAAGAATCGTCTCGACTGGAGACTCTTATGTTCTGCCAACGTATGATTTAGTTCAGATCTATTTAAAATTAATATTTATACACCAATCTTTTCAGTGACATAGCATGATAGCTATTTATAGATGGTTCCGGGTCAAAACGTAACCAAGTCAAAACATACACAGAATAGAAAGTCAAATCTTTATATCGTCAATGTCCCAAACTGAAACTCCATTATGCTTAATTTTCATAGGAAAATTGTGAATTACAAATTATTTAGATGTCCCATTATGTTTTATTCTGATGCAAACACAATTGAATTTAAAGATATTTTCTGAAATGTATTACATGTTTTTGATTAAAGCCGTTATACAACTAGAGTGATTTGAACATTTGTGGGGGGGAAAAAATCATTTTTTTTTTCATTTCTTCTCAAAAGGATATGTTGTTACTACTCATTTGAACTGTCTCGACTTGAGGGTTCTAGTGAGTGGTAACAACATATACTGGGAAACAAATGATCCTTGGGGGTTGGTCGTCTGCTGTTCATTTTTATTTTCAATAATTCTGAGCAAAACCTTTTTTTTTTTTCATGCGCTGCCAAAACATGTTTATTACAATATAACTGGCGAAAGTTAATTATTTGTATATATATGGAAATCTTCCTGGGAATCCACAAGCAGTGATAATATTGATGAAATTTTAAATCGCAGCAAAGTGTTTATTTTAATATATATATATATACAGTATATATGTAGGTCACATATTTTAACGTGTTTGTATACATGTATAATGTGTTTATTAATGGTCATCGCAGTTTCAAAGAGATTAAGCGTGCAATTTTCACAAACCTCTGTCACAGCAGTCCTGGTCAATGTGTACACAAACGTGGTCAAAACGTACACAGTATAAGTATAAGTAAACAGTATAAGATTTAGCAATTGAAATATTGAAAAAGAAGTTTGTTTATTGGCATATAGAAGCGTGATTAATTGAGTTTGACTAAGATTTAGCAATTGCAACATTTATCAATTTACGTGAATATTTATTTAAATGTATGATCAATGTTCTCCATCACCCGAAATTATAAGGTGAGGGAATTTTGAAAATATCTAAAATTAATGTGCAAAATTACTGAAACGAAATTGCTAATTTCATCATTAACCCATAGCATTCTGAGGATACACAGTACACTTATTAAAACACTATTTCTCAGGAGAAAATTTTGAATAGTTTTCATATTCATGCTTTCATGTATATGCCGTGACCACGATTTGAACCGCCTCATCGAGAAGGTTCAAATGAGTGGTCACAGCATATACATTGATGGAAATGGAGAAAAGTATGTGTGAAATTTACATCACCCTAAAAGTGTATTCCGAATGCAATGGGTTAATAGTGGGAATACAAAAAGAATTGTTTAAAAGTGATCTTATTGTATCCCCCAGACTATAGTCGGGGGATACTATGTATTTGACGTTGTCACGCCGTCCGCCGACGCAGATACTTTCGTGTTCAGGCTATAAGTCTGAAACCGTATGAAATATTTTAGCGAATCTTCATTCAATCATGCATAGATAACGAGTCAACGACATGTCATGCAGAAGAACCATAACTCTCGGGTCGCTAATTTTGGAGTTACTCCCCACCCCCCCCCTTTTTTCTCTGACATGGCGGCAAGGGGGAAGGGGTACAATGCGGTCGTGGGTGACTGTCGTTCTAGGTGAACATATATGTTGATGAATTCAATGCCAGACGTTGATTTGGAAGATGATTGCTATTTAATATAAATGCACATCAAATTTGAGTTTGAAAATTATAATGTGGTGCCTCAGGACAAGGTGGGGACACCACCTTTATATAAAGTGGCCGTGGACAACACTGCATGTACGTGTATATATTATGTGTTTCGTACTAAACAACTTTCTGAAATTCACATTGACACAGCAAATATGGTCTGATCAGACTGATCTGGGTCTACTATGGTAAAATAAATTGGCATGAGGTATACTTTTCTACAGGTTCATCATACTGCATGGTAGTTTAGTCTCTGACAAAGGTAGATCCAATGCATGTACTCAGTGGCTATGGCTGCATACTTGATTTTTGTTTGCAAACAAAATTCAGCAGTGCTTATTAGCTGTGAAAACGTAACTGCTGCTGCGTAACACTACGTAACATAACACTTCTTACTGCAGCATTGGGTGGTTGGACACTGTCCAGTCACTTACTGGTTGGGAGTAGCAAAGGGTAGTTTAACAATCGGTATTCATCCTTTCCGGAATGCCGACTTACATGGTTTGGCCTTCATTTACTGACCCCCTGTACTAGAGAGCTAAATCCTGTTATCAAGGTGTGTAATCACGTGGTCACGACTACAACAACAACAAGAAAAATCGCCTCCGCTTCGAATTTGTATTCTTTTATATTTTCCTTATTATATAACGGATTACGATGTCATATGGAGCACCAAACGCGTATTGTTAATCTGCGTTTGGTGGTATTCTTACATTTGCCCAAACATCTACCGTTGCTGTGAAAAATAATAAACAAATCAAGTGTACGGTATCACTGGAACTTCCGTCAACTCCGATACGGTAACTGATTTTCCACAGCAACCGTAGATGTTTGGGCAAATGTAAGAATACCACGTTCGTCCCGCCCCCTCTAAGCCCAGGGTCAAGGTCACAGACTTAGTGTGTTCAAAACCTTAACGCTGGGTAAATGCCTTATAATTTCTGTTTCCTTCCTCCGATCTGCTTCACATTTCACACACGCATTCCTCAAATAGTCCTCTACCGCCCTGTGGCAAATCCACGTTTGCCCCGCCCTAAGCCCAGGGCCAAGGTCACAGACTTGGTGCATTCAAAACCTTAACGCCTAACGGCCTGGTAAATGGCTTATAATTTCTGTTTCTTCTTTGCTCGGATCTGCTTCACATTTCACACACGCATTCCTCCAATGGTCCTCTACCGCCCTGTGACAAGTCCACATTCGTCCCGCCCCCGCTTAGCCCAGGGTCAAGGTCACAGACTTTGTGCATTCGAAACCTTAACGCCGGGTAAATGGCTTATAAATTATGTTTCCTTGATCGGATCTGCTTCACATTTTACACACACATTCCTCCAATGTTCTCTACCGCCCTGTGACAAATCCACATTCGTCCCGCCCCCGCTAAGCCCAGGGTCAAGGTCACAGACTTGGTGCGTTCGAAATCTTAACGCCGGGTAAATGGTTCATAATTTCTGTTTCCTTGCTCGGATCTGCTTCACATTTCACACACGCATTCCTCCAATGGTCCTCTACTGCCCTGTGACAAATCCACACATTCGTCCACCCCCGCTAACTAAATACATATTTCACACACACATGGCTGCCAGCGGGGGCATTCGTGTGCCGACAGGCCACATTTCTAGTGATGTTTGCTATGTAATTTAAAATCATTTTGTACTCATTTGAATTATTAGTTCCGCCGTCTCACACTGTAATAGCATTATTTAATCATTGCATTTGTTGATTTTCCAGATTCAACAACTTTCAAATATTGGAGGAGTGACCTCGAGGGACAACATTGGGAAGCAAATGAACAAGTAAGTACTGCTATGATGATAATATACTCACTGACTATGTAGCTGACTTATAGTTGGCTGGTACATGGGAAATGTACATACACACACAGCTTGAGGGTACAAACAGTTTCCGAGTGCATAGAAAACACTGTTAATACATTTCTATAGAATAATATATCTGAATAGTTAAGTACAGGATCACTGCTTGTTCTACCCAGTCACCTTCGGTACTATATGTTTGGGTGGTGGTTGGGAGCACGCAAAGGGTAATTTAACGATTGGTATTCATCCTTTCCGGAATGCCGACTTCCATGGTTTGGCCTTCATTTACATGTCCCCTGTACTTGAGAGCTAAATCCTGTTGTGCTCCATTAAGAAGTAATAAGCTTATATTATAGCTAATCATATTACGTTGGGGCAGAGTTAAGTGACTGGTGTGGCATGGACCTTGCACCAAGTCAGGATATTCTGATTTCAGGACTGAATATTTAGTGCTGTAAATATGGAGTTCTGATTTTGGGAATTTCTCTCATAGACAGGTTGAATGAGGGATAGTCCAACCCGTTGGCCCGGCCTTATATGACCATAGCTGTTGATATGCCATTAAACACCAATAATCAATCAAATGTACTAGATGTGAGACGTTTATTTGCTGCTTTTTTTTACCAGGGTGATGACGAATGATCTGATGGCCAAATACAACCTGAAAGGCAACAAAGGCAAGCTGGCCTTTGAGAAAACAGCCCTCTACCAGGTTATTCAAGGTAAGAATGGTGGAGTATTCATTATTGTATCCCCCGACGACGAAAGTCGGGGGATACTATGGATTTGACGTTGTCACGCCGCCGCATCCGCGGCGCCGCAGACACTTTCTTGTTCGGAGTATAACTCTGAAACCGTATGGAATATTTTAACGAAATTTCATCCATGCATAGATAACGAGACAACGACGTGTCACACAAGAACCACAACTCTCGGGTCGCTAATTCTGGAGTTATTCCCCTTTGTTCGTTTTTGGTTCAATTTCGTGTTCGGAGTATAACTCCAATACCGTATAGAATAGTTTGACGAAACATCACACATGCATAGGTATCGACTCAAAAGTGTGTCGCGCACAAGAACCACGACTCTTGCGACGCTAATTTTTCAGTTATTGCCCTTTGTTCGTTTTTGGTCCAATTTCGTGTTCGGAGTATAACTCCAATACCATATAGAACATTTTTATGAAACTTCACACATGCATAGGTATCGACCCAAAGGTGTGTCGCGCACAAGAACCATGACTCTCGCGATGCTAATTTTTCAGTTATTGCCCTTTGTTCGTTTTTGGTCCAATTTCGTGTTCGGAGTATAACTCCAATACCGTATAGAATATTTTGACGAAACTTCACACATGCATAGGTATCGACCCAATGGTGTGTCGCGCACAAGAACCACGACTCTCGCGATGCTAATTTTCAGTTATTGCCCTTTGTTTTATTTTTGATTATTATTATGCCATTATATACATTTCTTATCTGGAGTATATCTCCAATACCGTAAATAAGAGTTACAAAGATATATTTCAATTACATTACAAAGGAATGTGTGTTTGACCATGAAGGCACATTCATACAACTGTAATAGCAAGGGAGGAGGGTTAAAATTTGAATAAGACGTGTCCAACAAACTGAACACTGAATGGCCAACCGGGCAGACACCGAAGCGGATTTGGATATGCACGCATATTGTTCTGGGTCTCAACTGTTGGCAAAGCTAAATATACTTTCATGGTTCATATTCTTCCTGTAGAAGAATAAGGACACAGGGTTCATCTTTCGGAACAGAAAAGTGCTGGGCAGCTATAATTGTATCCCCCTGACGATAGTCAGGGATACTATGTATCTGACGTCGTCACGCCGCCGCCGCAGACACTTTGGTGTCCGGGCTATAAGTCTGAAACCGCATGGAATAATTTGAACAAAACTTCATTCATGCATAGATAACGAGTCAACAACGTGTCGCGCACAAGAACCACAACTCTCGGGTCGCTGATTTTGGAGTTATTCCCCTTTGTTGAATATTTCTGACATGGCGGCAAGGGGATACAATGCGGTCGTGGGCGACTGTCGTTCTAGTTATAATAATGTTATGCAGCAAGTATTCTACATAGTGCCAGGAGCCGGTGTGGCTCAGTGGATATAGCCACGAGTTATTTTTTAGTGAAGGACAAAACACCCTCGGACAAACAGCCTCAGCACAAAAATGACTACATGGACGAAACCCGCTCCATGTTGTAATTTTTAGGTTGAGGGTGTTTTGTCCGAGGGGGTTCTGTCCGGATACCGTTCTTTTGTGTGCAATACACTTGCATGATAGCCTAACTAACTTTGCCAAACATATACTGTGCCCCCCCCTCCCCCCCCCCCCCCCCCCCCCCCCTACCAATGAGTGTCCCCCACCCCACCATCCATTCTTCCGTCAAAACTGAATTGGCCCTTAAAGTGACATCAAAATCACTCCCAATTAGTTCATGTTCATTTCAGCAAGTGCCCAGAAGTCCTTTCCAGGCACAGAGCATGCCAAGAAACTGAAAATTGGGTCGGTTTTGAAGTACGCACCAGACAGAAGAGGTGGTGGCGGAAGAAGGGCTGATCAGTGATCACCTGTAATGAAAGTTCCTGCCATGAACAACCTTTTACTGTTTGATAAGGAAAAAAATAAAGAATTAAATTGTTCTTGTTCGTTTGTCTTTGAGTGTTGTTGCTCAGCTCAAAAGGTTTGGGAATAGTATATACAAGAGCTTCAGATACATGTTGGGTTTTTGACTCGTTATTTTGAAAATGAATGTGTTATTCTTGTCATTCAAACCTTTTTTCATCAATTCCATGTATACCAACCCATTGAAATAAGTTAATTTCAATTTTTTACAATTGTCTTTTACGGAAAACTGACACTTATTTGAAGCTCTATAATCAATCCCTCTGCTGATTTCTATCCAGATTAACAGGTTACAAAACACTAGATGTGCTTCTGTGTGTATGCGACCCAAATGACAAAGTTAGACATTCATATGAGCCATAAAATATCAATAATCCATCAAACGTGTGAATACAAGGCTGGGCTTGTGTTGTAACTTGTTTACACTGTTGTGTTAATGCCACATTGTTTGACAGTCGTGGCAGGATTGGGATGATTTTGGTGCTACTTCAACGTTAGGCTTGGGTGGTTGGTTGGGAGCAACGAAGGGTAGTTTAACGATCGGTATTCATCCTTTCCGGAATGCCGACTTACATGGTTTAGCCCTCCTTTACATGCCCCCTGTACTTGAGAGCTAAATCCTGTTATGCTCCATTAAGAAGTAATAAGCTTTAATATAGCTAACCCTATTACTTTGGGGCAGAGCTAAGTGACTCTGGTGCGGTATGGACCTGGCACCAGGTCAGGATTATTCTAATTTCAGGACTGAATATATTGTTATGTAAATATTGAGTTCTGATTTTGGGAATTTCCCTCATTGTGGACAGGTTGAATACGGGAAAATCCATCCTGTTGGCCCGGCCTTAAATGACCTTAGCTGTTGATAGGCCGTTAAACACCAATAATCAATCAATCAATCAACGTTAGGTTATTACGTGGTTTCAACATTTTCACAACGTTGTATCAACGTCATTTTCACAACGTTGTATCAACGTCATTTTCACAACGTTGTTTTGACGTCATTGTGACGTTGTTTCAACGTCAGTTCAAAGTTGCTTAGACGTCATGTTGACGACGTTGTAACAACGTTGTGAAAATGACGTTGATACAACGTTGTGAAAATGACGTTGAAACAACGTTGTGAAAATGACGTTGATACAACGTTGTGAAAATGACGTTGATACAACGTTGTGAAAATGACGTCATTTCAACGTCATCTCATGACGTCTAAACAATTTGCAAATTCAACTACTTTTCAACGTCTATCCAACGTCAGAAAAAGACGTCTAAACAACGTCCCTTAGACGTCAATTGCCCACTGGGTAAGAACATTGTGTGCCTACTGAGTGGGCATGTACCTTTAAGTCCAAACGCAGGTACAGGAGTTTAAATTCACAGTCAAACTATGATCAGGTAAAACAGAACAAGAGAGAAATACAAGAGAGAAATAAATAAACAATTTAGGCTGTATCATGATTCAATTGCCAACAAATTGAGAAAGTTAAAAGATACTGATTCTAATTAGTCATATTGGACTATGCTAAATAAATTTTCGGCTGAATGTAAACATATAATGAGCAAACTATCCGCTGAAGTATTCTATGATCATTTCAGTAAACTAAATCAATAATTGATTTTGCCAATTTACCGGATTATAACACTGATCTAAATCAACCTATTACCCGAGAAGAAGTACTTAAAGTAATTTCCAGATTAAAAAGTAGGAAGGCATGTTCTGTTGAAAATAACATTCTAAATTAATATATCAAGTATTCAAAAGACACTATGCTACCAGTTTACTGTAAACGTTTTAATCTTATCCTGGAAAAAGGTACAGTTCCTGATATTTGGTGCAAGGGAGTAATCTTACCATTATACAAAAATAAGGGTGACATGCACAGCCCAGACAACTATAAAGGAATTACTATACTAAGTTGTTTTGGCAAACTTTTTACAGGAGTGTTGAATAATAGATTAAACATTTTTCTTGAAAAGTCTGGGTTACTAGATGAGGAGCAGGCCGGTTTTCGTAAACATTATGGCATTACTGATCACATATTTACTCTGAAATTGTTAACTGACTTTTTATTTATTTAAAAATAAACGTTTGTTTTGTGCGTTTATTGACTATCGTAAAGCTTTTGACTCGGTTAATCGCACTCGGCTGCACTTTGGATGAAATTGCTTCAAACTCATGTAAATGGTAATTTCTTTCGAGTTTTTTATAATATGTACGATACAGCTAAATCATGTGTAAAATCAGGTCAGCAGTTGTCTGATTTTGTTAAGAGTTCAATTGGCGTTAGACAGGGTGAAACATTGTCGCCTATCTTATTTTCTTTGTTTTTGAATGACCTGACACAATTTATGTCAAGTGCTTATGGAGGATTGAATCTGTTAACTGATGAAATTCACTCTTTTCTAGATACTGAAGAAGTAGAGGTGTATTTCAAACTGTATTTACTTTTATATGCTGATGATACTGTTATTTTTGCCGAATCAAAATAGGAATTACAACTATCTCTGGATGCAATGCAACACTATTGTAACATGTGGCAGCTTCAAGTTAACACAGAAAAAACAAATTAAAAGTGGTTATTTTGTCGAGAGGCAAACTTAAAAATAAACCAATATTTTATCTCAATGGTGATACTCTTGATGTAGTTGACGATTTTAGTTATTTAGGTATAAAATTTAATTTTAATGTTAAATTTGCAAAGACTAAAACATATTTGGTAGATCAGGCACGAAATGCAATGTTCAATGTAATTAAGAAATGTAGGAAATTATTTTTGCCAGCTGATTTGCAGCTTCATATTTTTGCACAATGATTGCCCCAATTGTATTGTATGGATCCGTGGTATGGGGGTGTGAGTCACTAGATGTAATACATTAGTTTAAACTGAAATTCTATAAAATGTTGCTAGATGTCAAACAGACGACGTTTACTGATATGGTATACGTTGAGGTTTGGGCGGTTCCTATTACTTTAAAAGTTAAAAGCAGAGTTATAAATTTCTGGAGCAGAATTATCACTGGCAAACAGGACAAAATATGTTGTATTATGAATACATTAGTATACTCAATGCATATAAAATGTGTTTACCATTCATCTGACCATTGGTTATTACAAAAAGTTGATCATCCTCTTGTTTTTAAGCATAAGGTTAAAACTGTTTTGATTAACCAATATTATGCAGTAATGGAATAATACAATTTGAAATTCAGCTAAATGTTTAAATTACAGAATATACAAGTCAACATTTCAGTTTGAAAGATACTTGAAGATTCTCCCTCCATCAAAAGTTTCTGTCATGAGTAAATTTAGATGTAGTTATAAAATGCCTATTGAACAAGGTAGATTTTTCAGAATAAATAGAGATAATTGATTATGTAATATCTGTAATTTCCCAAGAAAGAAAAACATGTATATTCACAAAGATTTTTATACAACGCCTAACACCTTCAAATTTAATATAATTATGAATTCTTTGGATAAACAAACGCTAGTACAGTTAGCATTGTTTATGAAAGTTATCATATCAAAATTTAAATGATGCCTGTCCTGACAGAAGCAGTCTTAGAGGTTCGTGGTGAACACTAGTCTACATTAAATTACCATGACATGATAAGGTACAATAGTGTTACAATAGTGTTGCATTGCATCCAGAGATAGTTGTATTTCCTCTTTTGAGTACGAAAACAGGCCTGCTCCTCATCTAGTAACCCAGACTTTTCAAGAAAAATGTTTAATCTATTATTCAACACTCCTGTAAAAAGTTTGCCAAAACAATTTAGTATAGTAATTCCTCTATAGTTGTCTGGGCTGTGCATGTCACCCTTATTTGTGTACAATGGTAAGATTACTCCGTTGAACCAAATATCAGGAACTGTACCTTTTTCCAGGATAAGATTAAAAAGTTTACAGTAAATTGGAAGCATAATGTCTTTTGAATACTTGATATATTCATTTAGAATATTATCTTCAACAGAACATGCCTTCCTACTTTTTAATCTGGAAATTACTTTAAGTACTTCTTCTGGGGTAATAGGTTGATTCAGATCAGTGTTATAATCCGGTAAATTGGCAAAATCAATCGGATCAAAATTATCGTCGACATTTTCTGAGTTATTTAGTTTACTGAAATGATCATAGAATACTTCGGCGGATAGTTTGCTCACTATATGTTTACATTCAGCCGAAAATTTATTTAGCATAGCCCAATATGACTTAAAATCAGTATCTTCTAACTTTCTCAATTTGTTGGCAATTGAATCATGGTACAGCCTAAATTGTTTATTTATTTCTCTCTTGTATGGTTTACTGTTCTGTTTTACCTGATCATAGTTTGACTGTGAATTTAAACTCCTGTACCTGGATCTGGATATACACTGGTCCCATTTATCCAGTCACAGTCACACATAAAACACGCCATGTGATTTTGTACCTTCGGGCATCTGCGTAATTTCATTAAATACGTTTACAAAACTTACAATATTTTTTCATAAATAAAGTCAAAAGTTGACAATATTAATGTTTTCAGAATATATAATTCCGCATGTACATGTACTCTGAAAATGTTGTCATCTTTTGAGGCCATTTACGGAAAATATGGTAAATTTTGTAAACGTATTTCATGAAATTACGCAGATGTCCGAAGGTACAAACTCACATGGCGTGTCTTATAGGTACGTAACACAATGACGTTACGTCGTCTCCGACAGAGAGCGATGATGATGATAATGACCAGAACGACCAGACTGCCGACGACGGAGCCGACGATCAAACCTATTGTCGATTCCAAGGAACAGTGAGTGATCGCCGCATGGGTTGTCGTTCGCGCATGACAGGGAATCGTCGATACAGTAACCGAAGAATATTCGTCCAAATGAAGTGTCCTGTCCGAATATATGTACTTATCCCGTCAACACAGTGCGTATGTGCCGTGAAACATTTTTGATATCCAGTCAATACTATTTTTGCATTTTACAGCCATTTGTAGGTGTTGACGGGATAAATAGAATAGTAGGTTAGTGCCGTGAATGGGAAAAAATATCTGGCGCGGCACGGAAACGGGATGTGCTCGGCAGAGCCTAGCCCATCCCGTTTCCTGAGCCTTGCCAGATATTTTTTCCCATTCACGGCACTAACCTACTATTCTCTATATTTGAATCGCTCCAAAAGGGACCGCAGGGTGTCCGATTTAGAGTGATGTCACTGTTATACAGCCAACGTTGACACAGAAATATTCGTCCGAATCACAGTGCATTGTCCGAACATAGGTACATTGTACAGTTGGAATCTCTCAAAGCCGAACTCAACGGTGTTTTGTTTAACGGGTTTCCACAGTATTACTCGTCCGAATCACAATTACTTATGGATACATGTATAGCGAAAATGTCAAATTATGCCAAATTATCTCTCCAGTTTCTGATAGTATGTACATGTACTTGAATTTAACGTATGTTTTAGAGCAATGTGATTACATAAAATGTCGCGATTGAATTACACATGTCATTTACTTTGCATGATGGCAACAACCAAATATTCGGTATCTGAAACATCATCTGAGACACTGTCACTTTAAGATGCGCAATGAGTCACGTGTTAGTGCCAATACACAACCGCCTGCGTTAATCTTTCCAATAGTATCAACGTTTCCGAACATCTATTAACAATGCCAGTTGGCAATAAAGCAATTTGATTGGCTGAGCCTGAGCTGTAGCATTTGAGTGTACCTGAGTGGAAAGGCGTGAGGATCACATCAAATCCATGTCCCTCTGTGGCAGTGTCACTTTGGAAATAAAATCGCAGAGACCTTCCCAAGGATCAGATATCGTTGGGAGCTTCTTGTCCACATACATAAATCTTGTTTTCATCTGCAACACAATTCTGTATTACACATCCGGCTGCGTTTATCTTGCCAAACGTATATTAGCAAGCCCCCATCAATGTTACAGCCCAGGATTAGACAATCAAATTCAAAATCGTTGGGCGCTTCTTGTCCACATATCCTGTTTTAGTCTGTAACACAATCCTGTGTTACACAACCGGCTGCGTTTATCTTGCCTACAATATTTCAGTCCCGGATCCGACAATCAACTGCTTGATTGCAAGTTGCGTTACACAACCGCCTGCGTTAATCTTGCCCCTATATCAACATTTCTGAACATTTAGTGGCAATGCCAACTCACAATCAAACAGTTTGATTGTGTGAGCCGGAGCTGTATCACAGCTCAGGCTCAGCCAGTCAAGCTAAGAAATGGACGAATATTGTCACGATTAGCACAGCCGATAGTGCATCCGGAACAAAATCCACGATTCAGCAAGTTTCTCCAAAATTATTCCGAATTCTGATGGAACAGTTACTCACATGCAAATTATATTAAAGGTATAGTATGTAGAATTGAACCGAATTTAATTTAATAATTTATAATTCCAGCACAAAAATATTTACACAATTCCCTAACATTTGATTGGTCCGTAACAAGTCTCTGTCTAAAATTTATATCCCAGTGAACTCCCATGCCGAACTAATTTCCGCAACCGTCAGGCGCAGTTAAAATAATTCTTAAGAAAACGGAAAATAAACACATTTTCTTGATGAATTTATTTCAAATGCTGGAATTATAAGGAATGAATGGCATTTTTGTGGAATTTATCGGGGATATAAACTTTGAAAAGTCGCGGGAATACTGGACGAGGCCTTCCGGCCTTCATCCAGTATTCCCGCGACTTTTCCAAGTTTATACCCCGATACATTCCACAAAAATGCCATTCATTTCAAAACTATGCTTCGTGGTACAATAATACAGTGGAACTGTACAAGAAAGTTCGCATTAGCAGCCACTTTTGGGAACTCTTTGGTGGATTCGTTCAGAATTAATGTCCCTACACGTAGGTGGGAAATGGCAGTATTAAAGGTACATTGCCCACTCGGTAGACACAGAATGTTCTTTACTGTATGTTCCACGTTTTGCTGCCGACGAACTTTTGGCTATTAAACACATTAAATGTAAAAAATAATATTTAAAAGTAAGTACATGTACTTTTTTATCTATAACAAAAAAGTCACCCTCCCCAAAAACAATTATTTGATGAAATTCCATTAACTATTGATTTTAATGCGAAAAAACGATTTTCCCGGGAGGCTATGGGAATTTAACATTTTTTTTATTTGTGGACCAATTTTCGAAATCTAACTTGTTTTCTTAGTTACATCATTTTCAAGCTATCTCGCCACGTTTCGGAGTCAATTTCCAAACCATTTCGTTTTTTTATCCTTCAGGATCTAAAAACGAAAAATTGTGGAAATTGACTCCCCATGTTAAATTCCCATAGGAAAATCGTTGTAACCATTTGAGCTTGTACCTTGATACAAATAGTCATGTAAAAATAATGCCGACAGTTTTAGGCATCCTTGAGCTCGCGTGAACTGTCCGACATGTGACACACATATATATATATCCGGTGTTGAGTGTCATATCTGTCAAAATACAAACAAAGGCGAACTTTATTTGTATATTTGTCATTATCAAAATATAATTGTGCGATGCCATGTACACTGACTGTATATTTTTGTCTGTAAATATTCTGTTTTGATTTTGGGATTTTCCTTCTTCCCCTACACATGAAATATGGGATTTGACCCTGTTAACTGACCTAAAATGACTTTAGCTGATGACAAGCCATTAC
This sequence comes from Conchocele bisecta, assembly GCA_029237695.1. NCBI lineage: Eukaryota > Metazoa > Mollusca > Bivalvia > Lucinida > Thyasiridae > Conchocele > Conchocele bisecta. The sequence goes on from CM055277.1 coordinate 18,783,772, forward strand.
ACATCATATATAAATAAATAATAGTTATTAATAATCTCGTGGAGTTAATCTAGTTTCAGTACTTTGATATATCATGCTGTTGCATTAGATTCGCCATGGAACCATATATGTGGGTATTACCACATGTTACATGTAATGTACTGTAATGGGATGTAAGAAGAATATTTGAGTTGAGTTTGAGTAGCATAGTTATTTCGTGGAATACATACGTTTGTATTTTACGGAGCCCCGCAGAGGACATGTATTTATTTTTTATTAATTCGCTCCCACGAAATAACAATTCGTTCCCACAACTATTCGTACGTATACCTGCACTTCACTGTTTCCTCCATTAATTGTCTCCCGTTTCTTTGCAGATCGTACGACAAATAGGATACGCAGCACGTAATGAACAAGAAAACATACTTAAACAATACAGAAGGCGTGTGATAAAAGCATGCCTGCAACATAATATACTCACTCAGAGTGGAGCTCTGAGTGAGTATATATGTTGCAGGCATGCTTTTATCACATGCCTTCTGTATTGTTTAAGTTTAAGTTTTGTATCTCAAGGGTATTATACCCCCATATTTCAAATTCAATGCGTATTTTACTTTTACAAATGTAATATGGATTTTCTTCCGTATTAAATAGGGAACAAATGCTAAAAAATAAAACAAATTTGAAACTTCACTTATTGGAGCTGCAAAAAGCAAACACTGTTTGCGTTTTGCAGCTCAACTAAGTACATCTTAAGCTTTACTGTTTTCTCTACTCAATTTGAAAATCAATCCGTATTTTCACATTGCTATGAGTAGTTTGTACTACCACTTTTGATAATTAATGCGTACCTTATCTGGAGCTCTGCGCACTAGTAAATATTGTAAGTGAAATACCATTGTGTGTTAGATGTGGGCAACGCCAACGGAGAGTCAATTTATCCATATATAGCCGATTAGATATGATGGAGTTCATTGTTGAAATCTAGTATCTCATTTATGCTAACTGTCTAATTTGGATGTACATGTATGTGGGTTTGGTTTTGCAGTCTAATTTTCCGAATATTCATGATTGAAAAATCACACATCTTCTTACTTAATAAGTACAAAATCACATGTACCGAATCATGTTAATTAATATAGGGAACTTGCAATGTGTATGTATGGTACTTGAACTCCTACTAATCGAATGTGTTATAAGACATTACCTGGAATTTAAGAAGATGTGGGTGAAGGTATTCATTTGATGATCTAATAATAGCCCTTCTCCTCATAAATTCACTGCTCCATCGCTTTCATCTTGCTATTTCCACTCTGACCTAAAAATATACAGAACAGTAGGTTAGTGTCGTTGTCGTTTTAATAATTAATTAGTATCGATCACGTTTCATATACATGTAAATCAATTAATTGTATTTTATTATATTCAGGAGACTTACTTGTCAAGCGAATTCCTTTCAATGGTGGAGTATTGCTGTCGTTTCGATGCGACGACCGCTGGCGTGACATCGTATATGCTTCAATTGACACATAATGGTCAGCAATGTACTCAGTCGTTGGATTTTTAGGCTCTGTGTGTGGCTATTGTACTCCATGACTTATATTCAATTTGATAGTTTATGATCATTCTCCACCCCCCCCCCCCCTTCATTAATGTTATATGTCTTAATTGTTTGTGCATTTCTGTTATACCGTACACCGTTAGTCATAGTGTGAAACCAACTCCGTGCCTGTTCATTATAAGTATATGCTTGTTTGTTTTACACACATTTGATAATCAGGTTGTTATAAGTTCATAATACCGTCGTACATAATTGCATTCAATGTAGCTGGGATCTTCCTCTATGTACATTGCTTTATATCTAGCATCATCTTACATCTGTTTTACTAATGCTAAGCAGTCACATGCTTAAGTTATCACCAGACACATTCACCGTTTCCTGCTAAGTCCGTTCGTTATTAGATCAACTACACGCTGTGATAGCATTCGACATAAGACGTGTGCCTAACAAGGTTCCTTTTTATTTGCTGTTTAATCAGTATCGCCAAATTGTATTTATTTATTACCCGACTCACTATATAAGTTGCTATTCCATTGTTTTGACGAATTCCGTGGGTTTGGACGTGCCTGTGCAAAGACGTAGATAGGTCAGTCGACGCGCCCACGCCAAATTCTCGTTCATTGTGTCACATACACTGTTTACAGTTTGAGCAATCAGGTAATACAACAGTTATTTAATGGTAATTCGGCGAACATTCAAACATATTGCTCATCGGTGCTGTGGACGACCCGATGCACTATTGCTCTCGGCATTCGGCCTCCGGGAAATAGTGACTCGGGTCGTCCACAGCACATCGGGGCACCAGTGTTGACTGCTCCTCGATTGACGACCATGAAATAACTGTATAGTATAATGACACTTCTTGCCCATGACTATTGTTTATATACCAGGTTCCGGTATCTACACATTCCCAGTATTTGCGAGAAGGTTTTGTGAACAGCTATGATTGCAATAATTATAGATAGATATGGGGTATGTGCGCTTTATTGGAAAATGTTTCAGAAGTTGACCACGTTGACACAATTGTGGGCCGTTGTCAATTACTTGTTCCTGAGTGTATTCCATAGTCCTTTTCACAACTGCCAACAACAATGAAAAGATTAAAAATATAGAAAGAAGAAAAACAACAATGAAAACATACACCCTATTCACACTATACCCGTGGAAAAGGGAAGGCACCCCACCATTATAGACACAACACGGTCATAAAGTATTCGAAGTGATATAATGTATACTTATTACGATCATAGGCGTCTTAGACATCGCTGTTAACTCTATTGAATAATAGTGCATGTAACAAACAACTGATAACGAATGATGCGAACAATTTTATTTGCTGTACCAACATACGAATTTGCCAATAATGGTAATGTGAACTGTTCATTCGTCTTCGACAAACCGGCAAATAGTAAGGTACGAATCATTATGAGTCTCGTTTACTTATCTTACTATCTGCAGAGCTCCAGATAATGCGCGCATTGACGTATTTTACGCACGTTTTGCAGCTCAAATAAGTGAATGTTTAAATTTGTTTTATTTCTTATCCTTTGTTCAATAATACATTTGTAAAAGTAAAATAAGCATTGCATTTGAAATATGTGGGTATTCCTTAGATACAACACTTATCTGGAGCTCTGCTATATTTTCCTGCAGGTTCTACTTGACGAACTGGGTTTTGACGACTTCATCTCAACCTTACGATAACAATACCTCTGTCCCATAGCGAGGCTTCTATTTCCTGCTGATGTCGGTCCAGGACTCGACTCTCACAAAGCCTTCGTTGTGAAATATAACCTTGCTGAAGACGTGCAACTAGACTGTCATTTTGATAATGCAGAGGTGACACTTAACGTTACTTTATCGACTCGTGATTCATTCTCCGGAGCGAACCTTTACTTCAACGTCTCCCGCGCGGGGATTAATACAGATAATAGTTCCTCAAGCGCGCCTGGTGATACGGATGAAAATACACCGCGTGTACTTACTGATACAGACATTGATGTCCCCGGCTCAATGAATAATATCAGTTGCTTAGACTATGAGCATGCACACACGGTGGACGTGCTGCATCTCGGAAACATCATGCATGGAGCACGGCCTATCACAGCTGGTTTCCGGTATAACCTCATTATGTGGATGCGATCGTCAACGAACCGGAACCAGCGGTGCCCGATGTGTGGCAACAAACCGGACCTGGTGGAGACTGTGGGATTTGGCGATGGATTCACTAAACACGTGCCTGCCCAACGGACAGTTGACATCTGCTCGATTCACTAATATATTTTATTGCATAAAATGGGCTTTCACAGTGTAATAATACAGAGTAATACAAACCATACTACATTAGTGTAATAAATATACAAATGAGCCCGTTACAGAAAACATGTTAGGTAATCAAATTATGACGATGTGCTTATGCAATAGATAGAATCTAACATGTATGTTGATTTAATATGATATTTAGTAAACTCACGGGTCCGGTTTAGAGAGGTTCCACTTAATCAATTTGTTGTGGTGTATTTTATACCAAAACGATATAGCCGACGTGCTGAAGAACAAACATGTCCATTGCTCTCCTGTCAGTACATGTGATATTTGCATTTTATATCCTACCCTGTTTCATGACATATTTAAAGAAAAATGTACTGCTCTGATATAAAAAAAACATTTGCTGGGGAAAAGTTACAGTTACCTACTTACACAAGTCTTGCTTCATTTCGGAATTCCTACGCGTTTCCTAGACTTGCCTGATAAACATGATATCAAAAGACACTATACAGGTATTTCCATACAGTGGGCATCTGTCTCGGAGGAACACGGTGGCAAGTGATAAGCGATATATGTTTTGGCACTACATGTATGTAGCAACTTGCTTTAAACTACAAATGGTATGTTTTACCAATTGACTGTTCCAAGTCGGTTTCCTTTCATTCCATCGTCACCTTTGTTTATCGGTGACTTCGTTGGCGTTTGTGTTCTAAGACGCACATTTTACAGCGGAACCTCTCTAAACCGGACACGCGACTGACAATACCACCCGTGATAAATGAACAAGAAACTAATAAAAAATAAGATCACAGGTGTTTTCTTGGTGTCCGGTTTAGAGAGGTTACACTGTATATGTCTGGTGGTTGGTTGGGAGCTTGTGATGGATAATTTAATTATAGGGATTCACCCTTACTGGAATCCAGACCGGAGACCTGATTTTACCCTCAGGTACATCTTTGTATGTGTGTGTGTGAAGCTGTATCTGATTATACCACTTATATGAGCAATACGATTATTCATAATCCTATTACTTTCAGGGGAAGTTGCAAATTGACATTGATGTAGTAAGGACCTGGCATCAGGTCGGGTTATTCTAATTTCAGGCCTGAATATATTTGGGCCGCGTCATGCGAAAACTGGGCTTAATGACAACATTTTCATTTTTCACTTTGTTTGCATATTCTGAATAGCGCCACATGCCACATGTCATACGTCACACAAAATATCAATGTATCTAAATTATTTGTCCGGGAACATGCACCATATATTCGATCGCCTGGTGCTTGTCAGTCATCACGCGCCACCTGAAGTAACCGATTACATATTGGTTCTTGTTCTGACCTGAAATATGAATTCATTAAGAACCTAGCTAATACAATTGTGACGGTCATTGGAGAAGTCGGATAACTTTTGACGTAAAACAACACCAATATCCGCTACCACAGTACCCGCAGTATGATGATAAGCTACATGCCACATGGTGCAAGTTTATCCAATCAGATTGACTTCCTGCCTCGGAGATGTTTACAAACGGATTTGTAAATAAACAACACGAGTGAATAAGTGGGCCCACGCTTCTGTCAAACACGATATCGTTTCGCGAATCGCGCTAGCAGACTAAACCGTGTCGGTACCCCGAGATATGGAATAACACGCGAACCATCCACCGGACCGCGATCGGAACATTTTGACTTCTTGTGATTGGACGCAAGATTTACTGTCAGTGATTGTGTTTAGTTATTTGTGTGTGATCAATATACATCGTGATGTGCGTGTTTAGTGTTTATAAGTTTAGTGTGTTTAGTGTGTTTATGTGATTTGGATTAGGATTTATTGGGTGAGTTCTATTTTCTATTGTTCATCTCTTTGTGTTTGTTTGTGTGCATTTTTCATACCAGTTGTTGTCCAATTCCGTCCAGTATTGTTTCCTTTCACTGTTCCATCATGTCCATACGTCCATATTTGCTATGAATTCTGTATGACAGCAGTGAACCTCAGCTGCACTGTTTGCAAATGAGGTACATCTGCTGCACTGGATTTGACGCATTTTGGTCTGTGCTACGGTGCTCATAACATGTGAGGAAAGACATTGACATAACGTTCCCGTGCATATACGCCAGTTGTTAGTTGCTTGTGTACGCAATATACATGTCTGTTTGGTAGTTGACCCTGGTTGAGATTACACGCATTGTTGACTGTGTAATTTGATATGTAGACATAGATCAAGGTGCCTGTATTTGAACATTTTCGTCATCCCCCACTTTGTTGCATGTATCCTGCACTTGTACACACGTACTAATCCATTTTTGCTGGTATCCGCTGAAATTCGGTTTTCATCTCTAGATTTTCGTCGATTTTCGTCGATTTTTTGCCCACAATTACGTGTTTGTCGATATTTATTTTTCTGAAAAAAATCATCCGGGTGCCGGAGTTTTCGTTCGTCGCGCGATATTTTATTGTATTGTACGTAATATGATAGACATAAATTCAGGTTGTCCCCGATAGCTCAAGTGATAAGGCGATTGGCTAATGTACACAGTTATAGCGGCGACGTCCCGTCCAAGATCGAATCCCTCCAGAGGCATATAGTTTATTTGTATTTTTTTTTATTTCAGGTTTTGAAGGAAAATTGCTCTGAAGGACGTTTGCTATTTTTTATTTGTTTTTCTTCCTTTCTTTTTTTGCTGTTTATTTTTTTCCAGGTATTATTTATGTAATATAAATGTTTGTATGTGTGTGTCGTGTATTACTAGTAATCTGTTTACTTGTAACATTGCAGATGTACCTCATTCGGTGCCGAAGTTTTGAAGACATTCGCGTTATTTTTCAACTACGTTCGAACGTCGCCTACGCGCGCTGAGCTCAGCTATCCCGTGTACATGTACTTGTGCCATTGTGGTGTGGCAGACAGCATGGTACATGTTTCGTGTGTGTTTCGTTCTGTATGTACTCTTTGTTTTAGCTGCACATCATTTCACACTCATGTAGCATCACATCTGAGGGGTCATAGGCTATCACGTAAATAGTCCAGCACATTGCTCTCAAAGCCCAACGCGGGAACTAAATAGTCCAGCACATTGGCTCTCAAAGCCCAACGCGGGAACTAAATAGTCCAGCACATTGGCTCTCAAAGCCCAACGCGGGATTTGAATAGTCCGCCACATAGGCTCTCAAAGCCCAAAACGAAATCTAAATAGTCCGGTACATATGCTCCGAAAGCCAACGCGGATATCTGATTTAGAAAACCAACGAATAGGCTTTCAAAGTCCAACGCACACGGAAACATGCGGACCAAAGGTCTCGTGAAAGGAGCAATGAGAGAGAATTGAGAAGGCTCAGACGGGAAAGAGTAGTTTCAGATGAAGAAAGTAGGAGACACTTGGAGGAAGAAGTGATGGAATTAAGGAGGCAGAGAGAACGACACATTTTAGAACAGTTGGGAAGAGGTGTCGAGTGACGGAGAGTAGAACTCGAAAGGGAAGGGACAGTAGTGGAACCGATAGGGACAACAGAACTATCGAAAGATACACCACTTACACTACCAATGCGAAGAGAACGATATAGTGTCGATGAGGATATCAGAGTAGATAGGACTACCACAGACAGGAGATTTGGAATATAAAGGTGGGCAGTATCGGAACCTATTGAAAGAACAGAATCTCGCCTGGATATAAAAGACAGATCTGGACGGACCAGTGAAGTGTCGTTGGCAATATTAAGACCAAGACATAGCGGATACGAGCGCTGATGATGGAGACTATGTGGAGAAAGACACTTTAGCCGAGCTGTTAAGAGACGCACGGGATACGATGGAAATGGATACCCACCATAGAGAGTCGACAGTGAGGGTACAGAGTGGCGATGTAAGGTGTCAGAAAAGACAGATCAGTTCATACGCCACTGACGAAGATACAGACAACGAGAAATCATATGTTAGTACTAATTTGAGAACAGCAAACATAACAGATAAGGTAATGTCAATGTCGCCTGAAATTGCTGAGTTGGGGAAGCAACTCAACGAAATCATGAACATGTACGAGGTTCGGGAAAAGGCTCATCAGGAGGCATGAAGATAGACCCTGTTGGCAGAGGAAACACGGGCAAATAGGATAGATAGACTAAAACAGACTTATGAGAGTGATTATGCCAGCCAGAGGGACAATGCCAAGTATGCAAATCGTTTGCGGAGAAACGATTTACAAACATTAGGTGAAAATAGTGACCAAGAGGACAAATACCAGAGGATTGAATACTTGGAATCCGAATTACGGAGCAAACAGGCCGAAATGAAGGGATGGGAAAGAGAGAGGCAGAAACGAGCACAGGATTCGAATGAGATAGACAAGGAGAAAGAATTAGAGGAACAACTGAGATTATTAGAACGGAAGGAAGGATTAGTAAAGGACAGTGAACCTCAGCGAGACGTAAAACAAAAGAGAATTGTTTACATGGAAGCCGAGTTGCAAAGGAAAGAAGCAGAGCTAAGAGCAAGAGAAAGAAAGGTACATGAACAAGAAAGGCAGGAAAAATAACGTACATACACCCTTGATAAGGATCTGGAAACAGACCAACGTTTGAAAGCACTCGAGAGAAAGGAGCGACTATTAAATGAAAGGGAATTAGAACTACTAAGAAGAGAACATGCTTTGGAAGACATGTGCATGCCACCCGAACGAGATACATACCGACACGAGGGCAATCTGCAATATTCCTGTCCGAAATTTTCGGTGTTTTCCGGCGGGAGCCTGGAGCACGAACTGAGGTTTCGTATGAGGAATGGGCCTACGAAGTCAACTGCGTTGCGCACCTGCATTCAGAGTTTCAGATTGCACAGGCTATACGCAAGTCTCTTAGAGGACAAGCGAAACGCATTCTGCTGCCAATGGGACCATCAGCTACAGTATCTGCAATGCTGGAAAAGCCTGAGAATGTTTTTGGCAGCGTCGCCACAGGCGAGACCGTGCTGCAAGAGTTTTATTCATCCAGCCAACGTGCAGATGAATCAGTTTTCGCCTGGAGTTTGAGACTAGAGGAAATACTACAGATCGCCATCGGCAAAGGGCACATCGAACCGGAAAAGAGGAATACCATGCTGAGGAGCAAGTTTTGAAGGGCCTTGCGCAGCGAACAGTTAAAGAACGCCACAAGAGTCCACTACGAAACCATCCACGATTTTAAACTATTGCGGAGAGAAGTACGTGCAGTACGAAATCAAGTTGGCAACTGGCCCCCAACATCATCCAATGCAAGCCCAGGAAAGCGATAAATTCGACCGAATAATGGAAAGAATGGCGTCACTTGAAAAGTAAGTAAAGGCAATAAACCGGACAAGAAGAGGTCGACGAAGGTTCATTGAAGAGACGGATCACAAGCAGACAGAGGAGACAGACCGACAAGAGACGAAACCGAAAGTGATATCTAGTAATTTAAACTAGAAGGTGTCTCCATCGAAGGGCAGAGAGGAGACACACACGACAAAAGCTCTATGCCAAAAGTAGCTACGAACATAATTGGACACGCCAATGAATCCACGATACGGTTTTGTGGAGTAACAACGGATGCACTAATCGACAGTGGCTCAATGATCACGACGGTCTCAGAGGAATTCTACAATGACCTCAGTCCTAGGCCAACTCTCAAGCCTCTCGCCGACTTTGACGTTACGGGTGCAGACGGAAACCGATTGCCATTCATTGGATACATTGATGCCACCATCTGCACAAGATTCTTGGATGGAAACGATGTCCATGTACCTGTGCTGGTAATGCCTACCACACAGTACAGCGCAACAGTTCCAGTCGTGGTAGGAAACAACGTTATTCGGCTATACAAGGATAAGTGTGATCAGACTACACCGATACCACCTGAGTAGAAAGGTGCATTTGTTGCTGTACAAAACGGATCCGTTGGAACAGTGAGACCAACAAATCAATGCGACGTCCAGATTCAGCCAATGCAAACAATCACCCTCAATGGATTTGTGCGAAAGAACAAGGTTGTTGAATCCGCCGTGACAGAGTGGGCCATCGGGACATCGTCACGGATTGGAGTGTGCCCAAGGATAGTGGAATGCAACAAACCTGGAAATAATGCCAGGGTACCTGTCCGGATATTCAACATGTCGGCCAGAGTCGCTACATTGCCACCACGTTCCGTCTTGTGCGACCTTCAAGAAGTAAAGATACTCCGGTCCTGTGATCCGCTTTCACATGGCGAAGGAGACATCCGCTGTTCACAACAAACAGTTCAGGAAGAGGACGACACACGTGCTAAACCATTCGATAGCAAATCGATTGGAGTGGACCTGGACAAGTCGAATCTCACAGACGACCAACGAACTAAGGTTGTAAATGTGTTTGCCAAGTGGCAGTCAATTTTCTCGAAGGGAGCCACCGATTGGGACATACAGATTTGGTCAAGCACAAGATCCATCTCACAGAAGAAACACCGTTCAAGGAACCATTTCACAGGATCGCCCCAGGATTGATACAGGAAGTGCGCGAACACCTGATGGAAATGCTTGCAGCAGATGCTATACGCCCATCACAAAGTCCGTTTTCCTCAAATGTCTTCATCGTCCGGAAGAAGGATGGAACAATACGTTTTTGCATAGATTTCCGGAAGTTGAATCTGAGGACCATCAAGGATGCGTACGCCATCCCTAGGATTGAGGAATCGCTGCATCTGCTGGCAGGCTCCCGTTACTTCTCAACGTTGGATCTGAAAGCTGGATACTGGCAAGTGGAGTTGCACGAAGAGGACAAAAGACAGCGTTCCAAGTCGGCAACCTCGGATTCTTCGAGTGCAACAGAATGCTATTTGGGTTGTGCAACGCACCTGCCACGTTCCAGCGATTGATGGAGAGATGTATGGGGGAAATGAATCTACAGGAATGCTTGATATATCTTGATGATATCATCATATTCTCGGATACCATCGATACTCATTTGGATCGTCTGGAGGCCGTCTTCGAGAAGCTACACCACAACAACCTGAAATTGAAAGCATCAAAATGTGAATTTTTCATGAGCCAGGTTACGTATTTAGGGCATATAGTTTCCGAAGATGGGATCAAGACGGATCCAAAGAAGATCGACGCCATCAAGGACTGGCCGGTACCGACGACAGTCAAGGAGATTCGTAGTTTCCTGGGGTTCATTGGTTACTATCGGAGGTTCGTGGAAAATTTCGCGAGAATCGGAGACCCACTAAACGACCTCCTGATAGGACACACCCGACCAACAAACAGAAACCCAAGAAAAATGCCAAAAGACCTGCACAATTTCGCTGGGAAGAGGAGCAACAGCATGCATTCGATACCATTTTAGAGAAACTGTCGACACCACCAGTGCTAGCTTACGGAGAGTATGACAAGCCATTTGTTTTACACACAGATGCATCCGCGAATGGTCTGGGAGCTGTACTATACCAGAAACATGGCAACATCGACAGGGTCATCGCATACGCCAGCCGGAGTTTGAAGCCGTCTGAGAGAAACTACGCTGCACATAAGCTGGAATTTCTCGCCCTTAAATGGGCTATTACCGAGAAATTCCACGACTATCTCTACGGTTCCAAGTTCGAGGCAGTATCCGATTTACCCGCTAACGTATGTGCTGTCCACTGCGAAACTGGATGCAACAGGCCATCGTTGGATTGCAACTTTATCCAACTATGATTTCGCCATTACGTACCGCAGCGGAAAAGAGAACATCGACGCGGATGCTCTGTCTAGACTGCCTGTTCCACAAGAACCAGACGCACACGTCATAGAGCCGGATATCCTCAAAGCCATATGCCAGTGAGCCATAGTGCCAACGGATGAGATTCCAATTGTGTCAAGTCTGAGCGCTGATGCATCTGCCATGGATATGACACAATGGAATCACGTTTTGGACACGGACCGGCGGGTATATGCACTCTCGACACAGGATTGGCGCAAAGGACAGGCCACAAATGGCACTATCTCCAGGTTCGTCGAACTCCTCAGAATGGGACAGAAGCTTGATAGTGTACAGGTCAAGAAGGAGCCAATGAACGTAAGGAGGTATTTGCGTGATTGGGACCGCCTACACTTCAAGGATGGTGTCCTCTACAGGTCAACAACGCTACATGGCCAGGAGATAGACCAGCTCGTCCACCCAACCAGCGTGAAAGACACCATCATTGCTGCACTTCACGACGACCTCGGACACCAGGGACGCGACAGAACTACATCACTCGTCAAGGAGCGGTTCCATTGGCCGGGTATGGACGCCGATGTGCAACGGAGAGTGGCTCAGTGTGATCGGTGCGTTCACCAGAAGGTTGCTCCAAAGCTTGCTGCGGAGTTAGTGCCCATACAATCGCATGCTCCAATGGAAATGGTATGCACAGACTATCTTTCATTGGAGATGTCGAAGGGTGGGTACGAGAACATGCTGGTCATCAATGACCACTTTACGCGGTACGCCCAGGCGATTCCCACGCGCAACCAGACAGCCCGCACCACGGCCAGGGTATTGTTCGAGAATTTCTTCCTGCATTACGGCTTTTCTTGCAAACTGCATAGCGACAGAGGACACAATTTTGAAACTAAAACCATCAAACGCCTGTGCAGTATAGCCAAGATCAAGAAGACTCGAACAACTCCCTACCACCCTATGGGCAATGGACAAGTGGAACGATTCAACCAGACCCTCATCCGGATGTTGGGAACACTTGGACTGGAGCAAAAGAGCGACTGGAAATCCCACGTCCCGACGATGGTGCACGCATATAACGCCACTCACCACGAAAGCACCGGTAACTACCCTATTCAGATTGATGTTCGGTCGATCCCCTCGTCTCGCTGTGGACGCATTTCTAGGTGTACAGCCGAACTGTACAACGGGAAGCAGTTATGCAGATTACTCACAGAAATTGCAGTCCATGTTGTTAACAGCATATCAACGCCCGAGCGATGTCGCCAATACTCAGACAGAGCGGCACAAGACGCATTATGATTTGCGAGTCAATGAGAACAAGATAGAGCCAGGAGACAGAGTTCTCATCAGGAACGTGGGGCTGAAAGGGAAACACAAGCTGTCGGACATTTGGGAACAGGATCCGTATATTGTTATCGAACAACCAGACGTCGACATCCCTGTTTTCATGGTGCGGAAAGATAATTCATCAGGACGTATGCAGACTATACACCGCAATCACCTCCTGCCGTGTATGACCTTACCAGCTCCAGATGTATCCAGATTGACACCTGCGCAACATGATGATGTTCTCCCTGGTCCTGCCGCTGAAGATGATGACTGGAGAAGCTCAGATGACAGCTCGGATAGTGATGTTTCTCCTGGAACTCCAGAGCCATACGTAATATCCATGAGACGGTCACCAGGTCAGCCTGGAGTTTATCGGAGAGGAATGCCAACGCCTGAGCCGCCTTCTGCTAGACCACAGCGGACAAGTGCTCCACCACAGTGGATGAGATCGAAGGACTGGGAGATCGGGTAGGCTATAGGTGAGTTCGTCAGGGGTCACAGTGAAGAGATCATCATCATCATCATCATCATCATCATCATCATCATCATCATCATCATCAGTACTCTGTATTATAGTTTATTTTAATATCACATTTAGTACTACCAACATGTTTTATTATACCTTCAGTCAACAGGACGTGTATGTTGTATTTTGACTGCCATTCCCCACTGATCTTGTATTATTTCATGTCAAAATAAATTTTTGCATTTCATTTCAGATGATTTTGCGGATGTCGGGGACGACATTTTCTAAAGCGGGGGAGTATGTCATAGGATCATTGAATTTGTGTATTTCATGTGAATGTTTTCATTTAAATGTATTTCAGATTATCAATACATGTTAAACATAATGTGTTGTAGTTTCCATGTTTCTCCAAAACGTTCTGTATACTCTTAATACATGTACTTCGTATGGCCGATAGCTTGTCATTACGCGCGGTTTAGTAGCCGCGTATCACTAATACACAATTGCATGCTCACCGCTATGCCCCATTGCACTCGCCATATGATAGTTATTGGATGTAGATCGTCTCTATTCCGATTGTATGTGTGTTACAAATATATACTATATATATTTCAGGTACGTTCGTTTTGTATCATTAATAATATGGTTATGCTATGTTTCTTCTGTAATGACTAATTGGGACTACAACATATCGTGCATATGCTTTTAGGAGGTTTTGTTATGTTCTTTTGTTCTCATGATGCCATTTGTCTGGCCGCCGTTATTGTTCATTGTGTCGTGTATATACATTGTGCAACCCTGTGTTGGCCCTGCGATCGTGTATTCCTACGCGATCGCATGGTAAACACAGGATTGCACTCGCCATATGATAGTTATTGGATGTAGATCGTCTCTATTCCGATTGTATTTTGTGTTAGAAATATATACTTTATATATTTCAGATATTCACCATAAATCCAATACATACAAGACCTCGACACCAGGCTTGCTTGTTTGTGTAGACCCAAGCACCCACCCGGTGACATATAGTCATTAATAGTCATTTCATGTGGGGGTCCAGTATTACAATGTATGAGGGTGGGGGGGGGGTGGTGGCAGAACATGAAGATGGCAATTATGCCTTTATCAGACTGAAGTGGAAACATATACATGCGAACAGAGAAGATAGAACATCTGAGGGCATATTTTGTAATCATCATTAAAACGTTGTAGTAAAGGGTTAAGTTTAAGGACGTCAACTGTACGCCAAATGAATGCGAGCCACTCCGTTGTGCTTGGTGTGGTGTAGGGAGCTTAATTTCGCCATTGGTGCGCCTGAATATGTTTACTCATAACTAAATTAACAGTGAATTGTGTATTCTGACATGTTTTATGCGTGGTGTGTGTGTTTTTATGGGGACGTTTTTTATATGGGGCACAGGATGTACGCCATATAGTTCGGCGAATGACGACCAATGCCAATGGCTGATGGAAATGTTTCAACATACACTGTTGCTTTTGTGTGATTGTTTTTGTTATATGTGTGATGTTTTTATTATAGGCAGCTGATATATGTTGCTTGACATGTAGATCTACATTAAATCGCACCCAGATGTAGAAAATATCACACCTTACTGTATATGCTTATTATATGTACCCTGAACATACGATTTTGAAGATGCTCTGACTCGGGGTTCGGACACGAATATGCAAACTTTTACTCTGTGAGCGAGTATAATGTGTTGATTTCCCAGAATAATAAACTCTCAAGTTCCTCTTCCATCTGGCAAGTGTTCGTAATCCAATCTACGACGAATTAGCACAGTAATCAGGAACAAATCGCGACACTTTAAACGTAAGTTTTACGTGGCGGCAAACTATTTTGCTGGGACGTTTTGAATCGACCTTCTTTGCGACGTCATTTACCGCTTATCGTGACGTTGTCATCAAGCCTGGTTTTCGCATGGCACGGCCCATTTGTTTTTCGGTGTAAATATTCAGTTCTGATATTGGGATTCACTCCCACACACACACATCCGATGCAGCAGGTTGAATACGGGCTCGAACCCGTTGGTCCGACCTTAAATGACATTACCTGTTGATACGCCGTTTATGTGCATCTGGCAGCTTGACAACAATCACAGACGAACACTCGAACAAAAAACAATATGTTCTATAAGTTACTATAACTTTCTTAGACGTGGAAAATCACAATAGTTTCGTCCGATATGATTGGATTTAACATATTTTTGCATTGTAGTATTTTTTTTGATTATGTAGCGAATTTATAGTATAATTTCATTTCTCCATGACCATGCAATGCTCGACGCGAATGAATTATTCAGACCGGCGATATCTGAGAACCAAAGTACTTTGTATGGCCTTATATTAGCTCTTGTGTCTCCTTTCTAATGAGTCCCGCAGGGCACATGGATTGTTTTACTTATTCGTTCCCACTAAATAACAATTCGTTCACTCAATTTAACAATTCGTTCCCTCGAATTAACAATTCGTTCCCACGATATAACAATTCGTTCCCTCGAATGAAAAATTCGTTCCCACGAAATGACAATTCGTTCCCTCAATTTAATAATTCGTTCCCTCGATTTAATAATTCGTTCCCACGATATATAATAATTCGTTTCCACGAATTAACAATTCGTTCCCCTGGGAACGAATTATTACTTCGTGGGAACGAATTGTTAAATTGAGGGAACGAATTTTATATTTGTGGGAACGAATTGTTAGATCGTGAGAACGAATTGTTATTTCGTAGGAACTAATTGTTATTTTGTTGGAACGAATTAATAAAAAAAATCCATCTCCCCTGCGGGGCTCCGTATAGACTGGGTTTGTTTTAGGTAGAAGTAAGTGAACCTATGCTTTATTTAGTTATGATTCAGTGCAGGCAGGCTGCACCTCATATAAACCTGTACAATCCATAAAACACTGACAGTAGCATGGTGCACTCGGTTAGATTATATGGTAAAACAATTTAGCGTTTTCTACGGAACTAAATTCTGCAGTCGCTAACGGTCTCTAGCATTTAATTCCTTAACATATTCAATATGTAAACTATAACTATTACATATACATGTAGTTCACATATTGATTTTTTAATGAACTAAAGGCTGCGGTCGCTAGCGCTCCTCGCATAGAATTCCTTAAAAATCCAATATGTTATTTTTCGTTTATTCACTCAGGTCACATATTTATGACAACATGAGGTAAATACAATACAACATCATGAAATGACACAATGGCTACTTAAGATAAATTACTATTCAAATGTATAAATATAACGACTAGCTGACCATGTAACGGTGACCTTAATTAAAATATCTGAAAACATAAACATTGGTTTGGAAATATGTTTTATGTGTAATTACGATTTAATATCTTTGGGGAGGACAACATTCTTAGATGGTTTTCTCAAGAACATGTTCGACCCAGTGGACATCTTAAACATAAATGTACATGGTCTACCTACATAGTATTATTATAGATATGTGTATTCAGGATGATATGTTGCTGGTAGTTTAAGCAGTAAATTTATCAGTAGTCTAGATAAAGGCCATTTCGTTTCCACCTCCGACCTCGGTCGGAAATAGAGTTATGGCAGATGGTGTATAATGGATGTAGATTCCGAATATGTTATTACTCTCAGGATACGAAATCGAAAGCTGAGGGTATACAATTCGAGTACTCTGCATCTAGATACAAGTTTTAAATACCGTCTTTGTGAAGCACATAATGATAATATTGCACGAGCAGGTACCCTTATCCATACACGTGTTATGCATGGAATTCAATACATGAGACAGTAATGTCATTAAATACATGTTGACATCAATACATACATACATATTATTTGAACTTACTATTCAAACATGTTTACACATTCGTCCAGCACATTCACACCCTACAACCTTAATATCTACATGGTGGCGCAGTCTGATATATTAGTATACCGGTCGCAAATGTCGTGAGGTCACTTTTCTCGAACAGCGGCCCATGTAAATGTATAATTCACGCAATCAAATATTAATAATAACATTAGACTTCCATATACTGTCCTTTCTGATCATAAATGTACTACTAACTAATTTCAATTCAATTCAATATCTTTATTTCCTCTTGTCAGAGATTTGAAATGTTGTACATGTATGAAATGTGAAAATACACGAACACAAATATCTGTGGATTATATACAGGCATCTACTACAACAGTTGATAATGGCAATACTGTACAACTCATGGTGTATATATTGAAGTTGTGTGAGTCAAGGGTTCATTGCCCAAGTCGTAAAGTCGTACAGTGTATTAACATGAGCCTCGTGTACACAATAATGTTCACAATTCACAGTCCGTAACATATCCAACTTATACTTGAATGCTGTGCTGAGAGCAAAGTTCATAGCAGCTTTTTGCACACTTGAAAGCTGCCCCTAGAAAAGTGTATACATCGTTTGTATCGGTTATGCTATTCACGCCGGCTCCCATAACACATTGTAAGAATTGTTCACCGACATAGTGTTCAAGTTCATTGTATACGTCTGTTGAGAAGGTACGATGGATACTGTCCTTGAAGTCGTCTCTTATAGGCATTGTGATTGCGCAATCAGCAATATAGTGGCATATGGCTATGGTGTCCTCAGTGATGCCGTCACACAGGCAACATATACTTATAGTGTCATCCGGTACACACGTCCATAGCAGAGCAACAAAGTCTACCAGTTTTAGCTCAGAGTGTGTATTTGCAAACTGACAGACGATCGCCGGTGCTATAGAAGTGTGTAGCCTCCGAAATCTGGCAAAGTCATTGTCATTCTCCATTCTCTGCCCCCAAAGACTGGACTCGCGGACAGCGACCACCGCACTGACTTCTCGTTTCCACGAGCATTTGGGAGGCAAATTGTCATAGTGTTGCAATATATGTATTAGACCATATCTGGACAGGATATCACATATACGAGGAATGAACCCACGAGAAGCTGCAATAGATCCAGACAAGTACAAAAACAATTTTCTAAAGAAAATGTTTTAGTTCTTTACAGCAAAGCAACTGATGATATTCGTTCCCAAAATCGTGTTTGCACAGTTTACAAAATCGCTGCTGTCTATCTGTTCTAGTCCACCTTCCAGTTTCAACTGGTAACTTATGATTTCGAGTGCGAAATAATAAAATTGGTTTATATACGCTTTCGTCTAGTTTTATTAAATAGTTTTCTGTACATATATCCTCTTTAAAAAGTCTGTATGTTTTATCTTCCTGTATTGCAGATCTCCATTTTGATATATACAAATCTTTCAGTTTTTTGTTTAATACTACAAATGAGCCATTTTCTATTGGGTACGTTTTGTGATGTCCAGAAAAGGCAGAAACCAGACATGCTGCAGTCAATACAAATCTGCTATATATATGTAATCCATTGAAAATCAGGTGTGTAAACTAAATAACATAGAATACATATTGCTCGATACTTTCTGGCTGTATTAGTTTTGTCCAAAAGCTGGTCATTCGTGTAAGTATATCGACCTGCGCTGGGAATATACATAATTCTCCATATATCATTGTACTCGGTGTTGATCGTTTTAAGTTAAGTGCGTATTTATAATACTTTAATTGTACTCGTTCAATTATTTCATTTTTACCAAACCCCCATATTTCAGAGCCATATAGTAAAATTGGTTTAATGTTTTTTTTCAAAAAGGTCAATTTGTATGTCCACATGGAGGTTTAATTCTCTTACTTTTGGTAATAAGCTACACATAGCTTTCGTAGCTTGGTTAGCGATATGTTTTTTTGGCATTTAAAAAAGAACCACTTTGTGACATAAATATGTCTAAATATTTCTATTTTGTTACTATATCCAATTTTAAATTGTTTAGAAAAAAATCGTTTCGTTTATAATTACCTGGTCTACCTTTTGACAATATGAGAACTTTAGATTTTTGAATATTAACTGTTAATTTCCATTCAGTACAGTATTTATGAAATGCCGTAAGAGAGTTTTGTAGGTTTATTGCTGTGTCACTGAAAAGTACTGTGTCGTCAGCGTATACAAGTATAAACATTTTCAGGTATAGTCCTAGTTCATTATCCAATTCATGATTTCTGCAATTTATTCCATTAACGCCCTTTAGATCTAGAAACATTTCAAGATCATTTAAATATAGCGAAATGTGAAATGTGAACAATAACTTATACATGTTTTGTGCCAGGTACGAGCGCTAAGTTTCCGGTTAGAACTGCGCATGCGCGAGCATACCCGTGTCCGTTATTATAATACCGGTATTACCAACATAGTTTGTGTCACCCGCATGTGTACGTGACTAGTATTTGGTTTCCCCACAAGAGTGAGCATGCCAATATTTATTGTTAGTATGGCAGTCGTGGTCTGTTGAACCTAATATGTCACAGAAACGAATATATCACATGTGTGATATATTCGTGCGAATGCGTTACACATGGTGAAGAATATGTACGAATACATCACACAAATGTGTGACGTTTACGTTTGGCATCACTACCCCTTGAAACAAAAACGAATGTGTCACATGTTACAAAAACTCGAACAAAAATTAATTAAATATTGTCCAGACGAATATGTCACATGAACATTCGAATGAGGGATAACTTCGATAAAATAAAACAGAATAGAGGATGCATATTCGCCGGGTTATTTGAAAGTCATGCCACGCATGCAGACAAGGTAAATGTAAATGCATTGATTTAACGACGGCACTGGCTCGATGACCTTGCATATCGATACCGACTATCACGAATGTGTCTTGTCTTGCCCAAGGACACGCCGAATCGACCAGTGGCGGGATCTCCCGATCCGGAGTCTGATTTTCTACCCACTGAGATATTCCAGCTGATTTCAGACAGCACTAGGGGCGTATCATGCTAAGGCGCTTATCGTCTGTCCGTCTGTTAGCGACTTGGTTTGCGCTCAAAATAATCTTGACTTAGGATCCTCAAACTTGGTATGCAGGTCAGTAACGACCAGTGTATGACCAATTTGACTTGACTACAGTGTATCAAAGTCAAAATCGCGTTGAGTTTAGACAATACAACAGTTGCCGGTCTATAACTCGAGAACGCCATGACCTAGGATGCCCAGTATAGGTTTTCAAGTTAGTCATGACCAGCAGATGACCCCTATTGATTTGAGGTCAGTAGGTCAAAGGTCAAGGTCGCGGGGTGACCTTGGACAATAAAACGAGTTCGGCTCAATAATTCAAGAACAGTTGGTGCTAGGATGCTCAAAGGTTTGATTTTTTAGGTCACGGTGCAGATTGTGGCACCACTGCGTGTCTTTTTGAGAAGGTGGGGGGGGGGGTGCTTATATGTTTGACAAACAACTCTTGTTAAACGAATATGTTAAATGTCAATATGTCATTCAAAGCTACCATCTGGCGTATATTGCTCTGCTTAGTTTAGTAGTTGCCTCCTGCACTTGTATTCATTCTAACCCTTTCAACACCAAGTAACTGAGATGGAATCTTCCATGTTATATTTCAGACTATTCCATTAACCATGAGACGTTCATTATACATTTAAAACATTTTACATTTTGTTGTCAGATATTGGCGGTAAAAATTAAAATGTTGTCACAAACAGTGCAGATCCTGATGAGACGGCTCGTTACGAGCCGGCTCATCTGGATATACACTGTTTGCAAACTCCAGTATATAGGTATGTGGTGTTGAATGGGTTAAAGGAATAGTATTACATTTGACATTCGTGAGAAGAAGTTTGTTTTAAGAATTTGACATACTGATAATGTTGACGACGGCCATTTTGGATTATGCAATGATCTCCAATTTAACAAATATGAAAAGTCTTCACCCACAGACAATAACTGTGAAGTTTTTACAATATCAGCCAGGCGGTTCAAGAAAATAAGACGTTTGAAATATCTAATAACATAATAGCCTTTTGACCTTTCGGCGGTCATCTTGGATTACGTAATTATCAGATTTCGACAATAAATGCTCCAAAGTGATCGTCTTTTCGATTCATTCGATTTGATAATGATATGACCATCTTCGGTCAAGTTTGAAATTTGCGATTGTGTGACATATTCGTTTATGCCAAAAAGTGAAAAGTATTTGGGTGAGATTTTCTGTTTGTGATGTATTCGGCCGAATTCTGCCAGTATTCACCGAAATGTAAGACGCATTCGCACGAATATATCACACGTGTGATATATTCGTTTCTGTGACATATAAGGTTAAACAGTGGTCTTGTTGTGGTCTAATCACAATAACAATGTATTTGGATATAATTTATTGTGGGAAAATACAGGTTTCCCAAAGCAAATTATTTCTGAATATGTAGGATTAATACGGTATTGCACGGAAGTTAAGACACCTGAGTTCTACCGTGATTCATTTCGCCGTAACTGTGCGTAATATAGACACCAGTTAACTTTGATACGAGTCACAACAAAATACATAATGGCGAAGTTCGTTCTGTGTTTGGGAATATTGGCGGTATTTGCACCAGGGGCGTTGTCAGAAAACTGTAAGTGCCATTTTATCTGCCAGTATTGTATGACTGACTGTGTCGGTTAAATAGATGACCGTACAGGTGTGATAATTGTATGTGATATTTATGTATTTCATCAGAAACGAGGCTCTGATTTAGATTAAGCTTATTTCGAGATTAATTTTAGTTAATTCCCCACATGTTTCGATTTTTCTGCTGACTACGCCTCTGGCAAATGATACATGCCTTATAGGAATGAATGGCATTTTTGTGGAATTTATCGGGGTATAAACTTGGAAAAGTCGCTGGAATACTGGACAGTATTCCCGCGACTTTTCCAAGTTAATTTAACTGGCTACATATCAGCGAAGTCTTCGCTTACACTCGGCTTGGCCACAATCAGGGCTCAGTAGAACCTTTCACTTTTAGACAAAAATCAACTTCTTTTTCCAGCTCCAAAGTCATTACCAAACTAAAATATTATATATCATGCTTATTTACCCGAAATATCAGTTACATAGCTATCACAGTTTTTTCGCAATACGGGCTGGAAGTTGGTTGGTAAAGGTCGTCACAGACTCTACACAGTTGGTGAAATGTAATTTTTAATTAATAATTGCTTTTGCAAAAACATGATTTATATGGCAAATGTGCTATTTACAATTAAGTATATGCTAATGTGATTGTATCTCAATAAATGTTTTACAAAATTTCCATCAAAAATAGTTATTCCTCGACAATTGAAATTTGCATCATTTTCAAAAAAAAGAATTACTGTTCTCTCTGTTCTTTGAAATCAATAACCCCTATCTTAAGAAAGACATTATAAATGGATAGTTTCGTGGTAATCTGTAATACAGTACTCTGATATATGTATCGTATTGTGCAGGTGTAGTCACGTAGTTTAATAGTTATTGAGTATCGAATACGTGTATGAAAAAGTGTCACAGACTCTACAAACGGAACAATACATTAATTATGCTGTACATAACAGAACATCCTAGCTACTGTGCGCTTTTTCCATGCTAGCGATGATAATAGTGTGTGTGTAGCTATAGATAGTGATAAACAGTAACATTACAATTTACAAAACTGCTGGATACCGCAAAATAACTTAACAAATATGGATTATTTTTTTCATAAAAGCGCTTGAAATCACATGTATCCATGATCAGAGTATATAAAAAGATAGTGAAATGCGTCCCAACACACATACCTACTGGTTCAAACATGAACACATTTATTAATATAGACAAATAAGTTGCCGTGCTCACAATTAAACTCATTTAATCCAATGTCACAGACTCTACCAAAAATAGAGTAAAAAACCATAAGGGGGGCAATGAGCAAGGAAGTATTGTTCAGTGGTTATCATGGATCCCTTGACTTTGTCAGGTTATATTTAAATTAGTAATACCATAGGCACACATGCTTTGGATATAAATAAACAAACATCAGTGTTTATAAACGAACCAACTTTAATGAAGAAACGAAACACGAAATTCAAAACGTCTTGACACACACCGCTATCATTTACTACATGTAGCTGTCCGTCCGGAAAAAGTAGCACTGCTCATGGTCCCGCTGCAAAATGCAGCACAGTTTGTCTCTGCTTGGTCATAATTGTTGGCTGAGGCAAAATGCTTATAATGGAGCTTTTAGGCTCCCATGAGTCGTTAGACTTGTTATAATGCTTTATATTTGTAATGGTTGATATTTTTGGTAGAGTCCTGTGATGCCAGGCATTGAATTGAAATATATTGCCAGTAATAATTAATTCTTAGTATATATGACTGCAATTAAGCTTCAGTTCATTGTGTGCTAGTTTGGCAACTATAATAGATTTGAAAAGTGTTTGCGTATGTCAAATGCATGTATCAAAGTCAATTTATATTACACATGAACAACTGACATGTGCATAAAAAGCTATACAATATGAGAATTTCATTATTGTATTGAATTTTGACAGTATTATGAGTATGCAGTATGGTATATAATCACTAGATTCAATATTATGTTACAAAATGTCTTGCCAAGTATTTTTAACGATTTTTTTATAATTCAAGTAATTGCGTCACAGACTCTACACCGTCACAGACTCTAAATTTTCATATATTCAGGAGGATGGTGACTGTTTCAAGGGATTGCCATTTATAATAATTGTTATTTCCATACTAGAGTGTGGGTTCTCGAACATGGTACAAACATATTTGAACTATATATTAAGCATAAAAAGTTATTTGGGCGTCACAGACTCTACATGTTTTTTACTGAATAAAAAGTTAGATGTTTGAAAGAGCGGTAAAAAAAATTTCGGGAATAAGATATAATATTTTACATAAATTGTCTTCAATGTGGTTAAGTAGCTGATCTTGAGTCAATTGCACCATACTATATGTCCTTTGTCTCTTTGTTATTATATATTTATTAGTAAAGGGGGTAAATTATCTCAAATCTATAACGAACCATGCCTGCAGCTAACTTCCAGCTATAATCTTATTTGTTTAGGTATTATGATAATATAAACGACAGTTGATAGGTAATTGAATCGGTTACAAAGTGGTATATACTAAGAACATGAGCTTATTAAGTATGGTTTAATTAAAAACAACTGAAAAGTAACTATTTTCAGGTGAAAGGTCATAACGCTGAAATTGGGCTAAAAATCACACGAAAATTGGCAATATTTTTTTTTATAGAAGCTGCTGCATATTTTATTTTTTTGGGGTTTGCGAGATTGAATACTAAAGTGTATTTCCATTGCTAAAATACATCTCTTTGTCATATTTGGAAAGAGATAGAACACTATAACATCCAAAAATAATCTAATGAGCCCTGATTGTGGCCAGGCCGAAAGTTGCACTTTGATTTCTAAATAATCTTAAATATGAACAATCTAGTGTATGTCAATGATAGTACCATCTATTATCTTCATAAATTGAGACTTTTGAACAATTCTAGCCATTACTTAGCGAATGATATGCCATTTAACCCTTTGAACCTGAAAGCCCGCTATATCTGTTTATGCAAACAGTGCAGATCCAGATGAGCCGGCTCGTAACGAACCGTCTCATCAGGATCTGCACTGTTTGAAAGTAATATTTTTGAGAAGAACAAATACCCCCTTTAAAGTTTTTATAGAAGAAGAAGAAGAAGAGTTTATTGACATAAACTATATACAGTTTCTAGTCATAATATCTTGCTCAATTTCTAGCAATATATGAATAACATGATAGGTAATGAGTGAAACATGATATTAGTTGCATGAGTTTGAAGAAGTAAGTATTTTGAGGGTGGAAATTGCTTAACAACTGTTCATAAATTGCAGAATTACATGTGCATGTATAATTGTTGTCGTTGCCACTATTGGAGAACCCGTGTTGTCCGATAGTGTCAAGTACAACGATTTAACATGGTGGTTGGGGGGAATAAGCTGTGATATGTAACGGAGTACGGCGGAGTAGGCTGTCGGCTGTCAAATGGGAACCCAAAACGCCTGTCACCAGCGTGAGGTCAATCTCGGCTGCGCACTCACACATTCTATATGGTGTATGACGGAGGTCGTGTTGTCTAATATAGTTTGATTATCCGTTATAGTACTCAGCTGTCAGGGATTAGACGTGTGAATGAGCTGCCGTGACGTTCCCCACCCCGGCTGGACACGCCCCAAAATCCCACGTGACTGCCCACGCACATAATTCAAACAATTGGGAGCTGTGGTGTATAATTCATGACTATCTATACTATGACCAGTGTAGCCCCAGGTCTGAACGCTCAAATGTGCGTCAAGACCAGGAATCACACTGCGTTGTACACTATTGCATAGTACATATCCATTAGAAGAATGTATGTGCTAATCAATTAAGTCTGCTTCAATGGTTGATTATACATGTAATAATACTCGTTTTTCAGTTAACATGGTATGCATGTATTATTGTTGACATTGTTACCATATCCAACCGTGATTAGCTAATAGTAACAATGCAAACAATATGCCATGACTGAATAATGATTGAATTATATTTACAACTTATTTTTTAATCGACTGCGAACAAAATGGATCTCAAGAATTATGCAACGGACCCCTGTCCAGATCAGCCATGCGGCGAGCAGGCTGGTCAGGGCTTAACGCATTGGTCAATATTGTCGGACGTGTTGTATTGTTGAATGACAATGAAGCTAGTGGTATTCTATTTGATTTTAAAGTAGCTGGCTTAGTGTATACTGATTATATGTACGTTGCATAACCCTCAATTAGCACTTTGTCCTTTCACTGCGCATGTGCGCGGCTCCCGTGACAAACGAAGTATGCAACAACATTCTCAACCAGCGTAGCCCCAGATCTGAACGCATAATCATGCGATCTCATCAGAGACAATGCTGTTTGTCGATTTATACTTCATTGTCGCTGCATAGTGAGGCGTCTCCTTATTGTAAACGCTTCTGTTATATGAATTTACACAGATTTACCAATTCGCACCTGCTCGTAGATTGTAGTAGAATCGAGAATTTTTACATACTGGGACGGTTGTGATAGTAACGTTTTGATGTATTTCTGTCTAATATTGTCAAAAACCGGGCATCTAATAACAAAATGATATTCATCCTCCAAATCGTTTGAGTTACACAGTTGGCAGAGGCGTTCATGTCTCACAATTCTATTTGCCCCATACCTGCCAGTCTCTATTCTTAAGGGTGTGATGATAGCAATAGTTTGCTTATTGAGCATCTCAGCCACCTGTTTCTAACTTTGTCCAGATAGCATGAATACTGAAAACATGGTTTGACATATTTATACAATGTAAGTGCTCCATTACTTTGTACATCGGCTTGCCACTTTTGTATGAAACATCAAGTTCTGCTTTCTTAAATAATGCACAAAATTGTTTTCGGACACTGATTGAGGGTCATTCCAAATATATGAGAATCCCATTTTATCAAGAAGACTCTTAACCTTGCTTACCCAATTGTTAAGTCCGTTTGTACAATCTAATAGAGCACTATTGTATATCACTTTCAGAATACAATTTTGCGTTTTAACTAGCTTAAACCAGTATTTTACCATTCGAATATGTCTGTTTATGTAAAGAGGGTAGCGGCACAGTTCACCATATACACCTACATTGCTAGTAGAAAGTTTTACACCTAAAACAGTCTTACAAAACTTGAGGTGAATGCGTTCAATTTCTTTGGATTTTGTGTTACCCCACACTTCACATCCATACGACAGAATTGAGGACACGAACGCATCAAATAGTTGGCACGCACTGTATATGTGGGTTGAAGTCGTAGTGTCTAATGTTCGCCAACAAAGTGTTCATGGCTTTTAACGCTTTTCCGGTTAACGACCCCGAGGTAATTGAAATCGTCTATGACATCAAGTACGTGGTCTTGATAATACCAGTTTTCGTCCGCTCTAAGCCTGCCTCGTTTTCGGAACACCACCACCTTCGTTTTGCCGGTATTTACTTCAAGTCCCCATCTCGTGCAGTACTCGTACAATCGATTAAGGCTTGTTTGAAGTTCGTCGGGAGATTTTGCAAACAACACCATGTCGTCTGCGAATAACAGTAGTAGGATTGTTATATCATCGAATGTCAGACCACTGTTAATGCTGTCTTGTAAATATAGTTCCAAATCTTCTATAAACAGGGCGAACAATATGGGGACATTTCATCTCCCCTTGACGTAATCCGAGCGAGATTTCGAAAAAATCGTGTACTGACCACTGTGCTTCACACATGACTTTACAGTTTTATATATCCCTCGTACAATCCGTAGCATTTTCCCGTCCACCCCGAGATGATGTAATTTCAGCCATAATCCGTTCCGGTAGACAGAATCAAACGCCTTCCGCAAATCTATAAACGCACAGTAAAGTCTTTGTTTCCTGTTAAGCATTCTTTCAATAACGGAGTTCAATACAAATATTGCGTCTATCGTCGATTTACCCTTTTGGAACCCGAATTGCGCGTTTATAAATGTAATAGTCTGAAAATCATTTTGCGATGATTGGATTGGTTGCAAAATTAACATATCGCAGCCCATTCAGTTACTTAGGGGTGAAAGGGTTAAATGTACATGCCCACTTAGTAAGCACAAGCTGTTATTTATATGATTTAAATAAGTGTATAATTGTGTCACTATTCCACCCGCTATACAGATATAATCATTTAGTAATACATGTATTTATTTTACTGATAGTGACGCGCGGTGGTATCAGGCTATTTTCATATGCAAATGAGGCATGACATTTTTTAATTATTTATACTAATTAAATGCGTCAACTGAAAAACTAATATTTACGACAGACTATAAGGTATGATCATTGCACATCGAAAAATAAATACAGAGAATAAATAGTAATGTCCGTTAACATTTTAAGGACACACGGTTATCGACCCTGATATCAGTGTGGAAATTTGCTTCCGATATAAAATGTATAATAGTTACAATCCATAGGTGGGGTAATGGTGATTGTAATGGTGATTGTCTCAGCTGATGTCTCTGATATAAAGAACATTTTGTGCCTACTGCGTTGGTATGTATCTTTAATTCCACTCATTTTATCATAAGCGGAGGTAAACACGCAGCTATATAATAACATATATATCCGGGGTTTGTATTGAACTTGGCAAAATAAATGCATCAAAATCTCTCTAATAGATTCAGAATCAGTGATTTCAATGCAGCTTCTTGATTGTGTGTGTCTAAGCAATACATACTGCACAAAACACACAGTGAGGTCGGTGGAGTTTACGAAAATTCTTGCAATTAATTGGAAATTTGATGGTCATAAACTTGCTTTTCTCACGATTTGTAGTATCAAATCATCAGATTATCACCTGACTGCATAATAATGTATGTCTGAATCAGGCGATGGTAATGCGATCCTCAAGAAAGACACAAGGCGACAATTATAAGGTATCACGCTACAAAATCTGCCCGACGTCGTGTTTTGTCACAAAGTTATAGAGAATATAGTAGGTTAGTGCCGTGAATGGGAAAAAATATCTGGCGAGGCTTAGGAAACTGGATGGGCGAGGCTCTGCCGAGCCTATCCGGTTTCCGTGCCGAGCCAGATATTTTTTCCCATGCACGGCACTAACCTTTTTTTTTTTTTTGCTTATATTTAACGGCGGCACTGGCTCTAGGACCTTGCATGCGGTCTCCCAAGAATGGGAGAAAGAACGGAGGTAGAGATTTTTTGAGAGAAGCCGGTAATTCGTATTTACAGAGCAACTACGAATTATCGGTACCCATTTACAGCTGGGTGAACTGGAGCAGTGTGGATAAAGTGTCTTGCTCAAGGACACAACGCACGTCGCTAGTCAGGCTCGAACCCACGACCCTTGGATCAGTAGTCCGATACACTAACCATTACGCCACGGCGCTCCCGGCACTAACCTACTATTCTATTTATCCCGTCAACATTCTAAAACAGCATTTAAATCAACTTAATTTAGTTAATTTAGCCTTCAAAAGCGAGATAAGAACCGAATTACATCAAACACTCATTGGCGCACAGAACATAGTTCGATACAGTATGGTTGTAAAATCCGTTAATCAACAGTCATGACAGTAAATTGATCAATAATTGTTTTAGACTTCATGATGACATGAACTTTACACATCGAAATATTTCACGAATAATCTTAAAATGTTACAACGATTTTGTTTCTGTTCTTTTCACCGTCCATGGAAATGAAAAAACACACAAGATGGCAGCTTAACGATTTAATCCTATTTAGAATGGCAACTATCCATCCCGAATAAACCATTAAAACGTGTACTTCAGGCAGGTTCAACAGCTAAATGTTATGTTGATACTTTATATTTTGTCACCGACAATGTGAAGTTACAGATTCTTTTCAACGAAATACACTCTCAAAATTCACCAGACCCATCCATTTCCATGTGGGGCAGATTCTGCAACGATTGCGATCTGTCCGGAATAAAAATCAACAACACAAACACCATTTTGTTTCGTTTATTTCCTTACCTGACTGGAATCACTGGGAGCAGCCATTTTTATTTTAAATGACGTAGTAGACTTATTGACGTAAATATAAGTATGACGTCAGTCATGTCTGAATGACGCACGGAATGGGTAGAGAGCAAATGCAATGGGAAATTGAGGGTCGTAATGGAAATTGATTTGACATTCAGAAAATGGCATGCACTTAATTTTATTTTCTGGTGATATCGTTTTTATTTGCCAAATTTAACCCTCACACTGTAAACAGTTCCATTTCCATCAGACTATTCAGTCAACTCAAGAAGTATACTGGGGAAAGTAGTCACCAACACGAATGACGCGTATGAATTGTGATTAGGTCGTATTGACAGGATATCAAATTAATATGTTTCACGGCACCTTGTTTCACGACACATAGGCACTGCGTTGACGGGATAAAATGTCATAAGCGGCCTACTGCAGATGTACACGTGCAATGTCTACAAACTAAACTCCATTTGCAGCCATTCCGTACACATCCTTATGATATAATATTGGAATACTCCGAATAGAAAACAATTATCGTGAAAATTACGTGTGGGCACAATCATATGATCCGGCGACGAAGGGTGTGGATTGGGGATTCGGGGACAAGCGCCCCTTGGGAATATAGTTCATCCCTGAATGCCAATCGGTGTGTCTGAATGTATTTCATATTGAAATGAAATGAAAAGGAAATTGAAAGTGTTTACGTTTTACGTGATCTTTTTATCACTTCTTTCTATCTATGTGTATCTGTAGTAATTAACTCTTTGCATGCTAGCGGCGAAAATATCCTCCAAACGAATTAGGAGTATATGTTTTATTTCTCTCTGTAATTATGTCTTGAAATTTCATTAGAATTGTGTCTGGAGGACACAATTCTATTGAAATTCCAAGACATATTCATGACATTTATAAGGAGAAATAAAAGAAAATATAATGAATTGTCATCTGCTATTTTTGAACTATTTATAGCCAACAAATTTCCCAGCCTGCAAAGAGTTAAAATAACACAACGTTATCACTTCATAATGCTACAAGGGGGCCCCATGACACGAACCTGTTCCAACCCCTTTCCCGATCATGATTATTATAAATTATAAGGTAACATTATGATTTGAGCACAAACAAATCGTTTAGCGCAAATATAGGGAGAAAAGAAGGTATATCAGCTTCGACACAACTCAAGATTGTTATAATAATTTCTATTAACACGTCCGTTAAAGGTAAATTAATGTTTATTCTGCCAGAAAAATATGACATATCTAAATAATGGACGAAAACAATAATAATGTCTCTCTATATTGCATCCTGGCATATGGAAGTCCATGTTTAAACGGGAAAACGCCCCTACATTGTGCCGGCTCTTGTCCGTACAGTAGCACTTTTCTGCTGGTTACATATTTGTATATATAATACTCGTATAAATATCGCATACGCATACTGTTGGTACATTGCATATATAAAGAGCAAATCATATTATCGTATACTATTGGTACGGTTGTACCATATCCAGGGGCGTAGCAAACAATTAGTTTGTATTGGTGCAACATGTATGTTTGGAGTCAATGCAACCAAGTACAATTATTGTGAATATATATTACATTTTTGTAAATCATCATCATCTTACTGCAACGTGCAAATTATATGTATTGATATCAGGATGCAACACAATTGAGATTTACAGTTACCTGCCTCACTGTGCATGAGCTCTTCGTGTAGTTAGCGATGTGGCCATATATAGGTTCTAGACTCGATAGTGATTCACGTCGTTGATTGTAACAATTTTGCATCGTAACATGATTTCTCAAGGGCATATTGTATTACATCACTAGACGATGTCACGTCAGTTCATTCAATGTGGCATGTGACTGAAGATACTGTGATATACAAAAAAGCAGTGAACAGGTTTCATGTTTCAGTTTCCAATTTCACCAATGCATCAGTTTTTATGTATTTACGTAAAATGTATAATGAATACAACGCATTGAATTTCTTAATATATGCTATCCCAGTAACAGTGTATGGTATGGTGATTTGAGCGCCGCTGTGCGATTTCCAACGTTAGGCTAAAAATAACGTTACGTCGGAAATCCCGGTTGTTTGACGTCACGTTGACAGAGACGGGGACGTTACAGAATGGAGACGTTCAACGTGTAACGGCAGGTTTTGGACGAGAATTAGCTTTTGATGTAAGTGGAAATTGTACATCTATTTTGATCATTGGTTGTGTTGTGATTCATATGTGCCTGTGCCTTTAACCCTTCCTAAGCTGTTGACAGAAATTGCCGTCTGCTGTTTTTCATTTTTGCTTTATGATAGTTTGGAAATTTCACATTAACAAAGTTTTCTTGTAAACAATTATTGGATTTACATTTATTGAGCATAGGCTATGCTAAAAAAATGTAAATCCATCAGTTGAAATCCAGACTATGCTAAATTTTCACTTACAAACATTTTAGTTGTACGAAGTTTAGTGAAACGGCCCACCCCCGGGGGTCAATTTCATATCATCGTACGACAAAAAAATGTTCTTACCAAGATTTCTAGCAATTTATTTCAGACAGTAATTAGATCCACTGATGCTACCGTGTGTCACCTTTCTGCAGAGGACGTTAAATCTGAAAAAATAATCCACCAAAACATTTCTCACAATGGATGTTAATGCCAATTTCGTTCTCCGTGTTAGTTTTGCACTTACGAGCATCTTAGAATATTGTAAGTGGAAACTTGCAAACTTGAAATTCGAAAAACATTTACACTGACATACCATAGTCGGCGGAACCGGAAAATTATTGGGTGGGGGGGGGGGGGGGGGTGGGGGGGGGGTTAGTTAGTTATAACGAGTTAGTTAGTTATAACGAGATCCGA
Source organism: Conchocele bisecta (assembly GCA_029237695.1). Taxonomy (NCBI): domain Eukaryota; kingdom Metazoa; phylum Mollusca; class Bivalvia; order Lucinida; family Thyasiridae; genus Conchocele; species Conchocele bisecta. Next base: position 18,816,409 of record CM055277.1, read on the forward strand.
TCCCTTGGGAACTAGATCTTATCTCGTTGGAATATATTAATACAGTGAAACCTCTCTAAAGCGGACACCCTGAGAGGTCCCCAGCGCTTTCGATTAGAGAGGTTCCTCTGTAAAACAGGCAGACCACTACTTCAAGACACGCGTGAGCTATTTGCGATAAGAACATAGGAATGAATGGCCTTTTTGTTGAATTTATCAGGGTATAAACTTGGAAAAGTCGCGGGAATACTGGACGAAGCGATAATTATTTTATTTTATTTTTTTTTTTTTCCAAAATTGTAATTTCCACAAAAAGGCCATTCATTCCTTATAATTCCAGCATTTGAAATAAATTCATCAAGAAAATGTGTTTATTTTCCATTTTCTTAAGAATTATTTTAACTGCGCCTCACGGTTACGGAAAGTAGTTCAGCGTGGGAGTTTACTGGGATCTAAATTATGGACAGACACTTGCTACGCCAATCAAATGTTAGGGAATTGTGTAAATATTTTTGTGCTGGAATTATCACACATTAACATCGGATATAAATGTCAATGAAACTATCAAAGTTAAGCACAACTGACCTTTCTCTGTGAGAGAGGATCCACTTTAAGTACATTTGGCTGTTCTGTTTTCTATTTTCCAGGGAACATCCAACGTGGTAAGCGTGTCCACAATTCAGTCGGTGAATATTTCGTTGGTCAACACGTCACAAGTTCCACCACCACAAGTTCCACCACCTCCCTACCACCTGCAGTTCCGTTAAGGCCATATCACGTTGTTTCTCTCTTACATGTACATGGGAACTCAGTAGGCACAAAATGTTCTTTATAGTAATTAAACAAGCGCATAATTGTGTCACTATTGCACCAGTTCTAAAAATTACGGGTGCCCGCTATACAACTATAATCATTTTGTAATATTTATTTTACTGATAGTGACGCACGGTGGTATCAGACTGTTTTCATATGCAAATGAGGCATGGTAATTTTTAACTACTTATACGAAATAAATGCGTCACCTGAAAAAAAATAATATTTTCGACAGATTATAAAGTATGATCATTGCACATCAAAAAATAAATACAGAGAATAAATAGTAATGTCCGTTACCCTTTTAAGGAAAGCTTTAAATCTGATCATGAATTTACGCTTAATCATATGTTTAATCAGTGTATTTTCTTCTTCTTTTTTCATAGCGTTTGCTGGTGGAAATTAAAATTCATGTTCAAAACTGCAAAGGGTTGATGAAGTTTATAACATGAATTTTAAATGATTTTGTGACAAATGTAGCTCCCGATCAGCCTACACATTGCTGAACTTGTCAAGGATCAACACCGTTTTCCGAAACGATGCTATTGTAATATGACGGGTGATTCAGTTGTTACAAAATGATCCAATAGCAAAGTATACTTTGAGGGAGAAATTTTCAATTTAAGGATAAATTTATTAATTTGTATTATACTGAATGTATTACATTATCACAGCCATTTTGGCTGTGATAATGTAATACATTCAGTATAATAAGCATGCATACTTTAAATCATCAAATATATGCAATCGTTAGTTCTGTATGAAATAATGCATTTCGGAAAAATCAATGATTACTCCCTCAAAGTATACTTTGCTAGATAAGTATACTTTGCAATTTTGATGAAATCGGCTACAGGATTGTTCTTTGGTCATGGCGAGTGACTCTATAGTCATAGGTGACAGAATGCCATAACGTGTAAAGTCATAACGTGTAATTTGATATTATAACAGATTAAGATATCTATATTGTGTACCAATTTGCATACTTTACAAATGAAAATATTTTATAATATATATATATATATATAATATAATATACTCGTATGCATATGTATCTTTCATGCACACTATATTGATAATTGTGGATATTGCGGACTCAATATGTAAATATACACAATGTGTGTTTAACTGTTGATGCTGTGTTCTAATGCCGTTGATCTGGGGTGTTTGGGGGGGGGGGGAGGGGGGATCAAGGGACTCTCGTGTGGATGATCATTGGCTAGACAGGTATGCAAACGGAGCAAATACTATAAAAGTGTAATTTGTCATTTCGTATGAACTAACGCATCGTTGCGAGCTATAGCACCCCTACATTGATACAATCATTATGCATATATTATATATATCTGGGCATAATGATTGCATATATATGGGCTTTATATATATTTATGCCCATATATGTTTTATGGGCACAACGATTTAAACAACCCCACGCCTCTCTCAATAAAGTTTCGTGTCTGGAGGTTCGATCGGCCTAGTCGGAGCAATGCTCAGTTTCGTTGCATCTGATCACCCGATTTCGAGCACGTGGTCGGGTATGTGTTCAGACAGTAGTTATGGTACAGTTATGAGTCATGGTTGAAATTAATATAATAAACCTTGGCACCGCCAGCTATACGACATGTGGACACCCTGTCAATTTGCATGTGTATGTATGAACAGTAATGTATGTGCTTTTTTGTTAACTTAATCATTATACGTATGTATGCATCAACAATTCGTACGGTGACCGCATCCTTTACAGACCTCGTAGTACATGTATATACCGCCACTAAACGAGTTGATACTATATGATAGCCTAGATACAGGTGTGTTACCATGGTGAAATATTGGGGAAGGAGTTTGTTTTATCGGTAGGTTCAAGTACATTTATATGTGTTTATTCCCAGATCACTTGTGTACCAATACATTAGTATTGTTCTAATATAGACAATTATAACTAATATCAATTAAAGTTTTACCTATACCTAATGGTTAAGTTACAGGTACAGAGTACAATAGTCTCTTTCCTTAACTCGGGTCCACATTCAGTGTCTGTGTACTTATAAATGTACATTCATATTATTTAATGGGTCATTCCGAGTACATGTATGTAAGTAGGAGCTTGATACTAATAAAGCATTAATTATAAGTATTTGCTGAGCACGTATGTGATTCGTGATGAGAAAATTACCTAATCCGAGCGTCGACTCTGATCTGACAGTAAATACATGCGGTCAGATCGGGGTATGAACTATTCATATCTACATATATATATATATATTTGTTTTAAATGAACGAATATTTAAGATCATGCTAGCCACGACACACAGTCTGTTATTGAAAGGGGTGGGGGTTTTATGTTTGTTTTGTTTTCTCAATACGATTCACATACATGTACGTCAACACAATTTTATCCCGTCAACGCAGTGTGTATGTGCCGTGAAACACGGTGCCGCGAAACATTTTTGATATGCTGTCAATACAACATAATCACTGGGTATGAATATGTGCAGTGACTGAGGTTATTTGTTTTGCATTTTAAAGCCATATGTAGGTGTTGACAGGATAAATAGAATAGTAGGTTAGTGCCGTGAATGGAAAAAATATCTGGCGCGACACGGACACGGAATGTGCTCGGCAGAGCCTCGTCCATTCCTTTTCCTGAGCCTTGCCATATATTTTTTCCCATTCACGGCACTAACCTACTTTTCTCTATGTTATGGTTCTCTCGAACTTTCACTTCCGTAACATTTATACCGTTATTTCCTATGCTCCCTGGAAGCTATTTTTCTCACCCGTTTTTGGTCACAGGTCATATCTCCAATAATAAATAAAGAAGATATAAAAAAACACACGTGGTTACAACAACAACAACACAATGTTCGCAGACGACGTCACTTATTGCTTAGATGGGTCGGAAGAATCGTTAGAAATCCCAATTTCTACCATTGGTGATTTTGGACATATTTCAAGCATGCGATTAAACTAGTTCAAAATCGGTACTTTTAAAGACAGGTTCTTTGAAACCACCCATGGAAGCTATTTATCTCACCCGTTTTTGGTCACAGCTCATATCTACTGCTCGCATATTGCAAGGTGCATGATCACGTGGTTACAATAACAACAACGTCGCCCACTCTAAAGTAAGTGTTATTTGATATTTTCCTTAATATGCAACGGATTTTGATGAAATATGGCGCAGCAAACGTTTCTTCAGGAGCTGAATTTGGTGGTCCAGGGAGTTCGGCACAGACTTACGTTGTTTTTGCGAAGAATCGATTTCCGTGTCAGTAGACACGGAAATCGATTCTTCGCAAAAACGACAGAAGTTTGGGCGAAAATACAGAGACCACCAAATGCAGCTTAACAAGACGCGTTTGATGCAAAATCCGTTACGTAATAAGGACACTTTGAATCAGATGGATTCTGGAAGTTTCAGTACTTATTGTTGTTGTTAGTACCACGTGATCATACACATTGATGTTGTATTATTAGCAATGGTCATAACATTTACGAATAACAATATAATGATAATCACCCGTGCTGTTATGGGCATTACATTTGGAAATTGGTGAACAACAATGCATATATATATATATATATATATACTATGTTAATTGATAAATAATAAATAAAACGTTTTCATCATTGCACGATATTATATAATATTGTGTGATGATGTAAACGTTTTATTTATTATTTATCAATTATTATAGTGAAGGAAATTATAATATGATAAGAGTTGACAGGTGGCAATTAATGGACGGGTCAACCCCAATTGTTGATGCATACATCCAAAACATAATCATGATAATAGTGTTGTATATACTACGGAAATACGCCATTATTATGTGTATGGATTTTGTGGTTTAACCTTTCACTTCACACCTCTTAGCATATGTGAAATTGAAAGATTGTCTGATGCAATGAGGGATTTTGTGAATGAGAATTTTCGTGTACTTCATGTCATGCATATTTGTGTTTTTCTCATACCTTCTCGCTTTTGCTTACATATCTATTTTTAGCTCACCTGAGCAAAGCTCATGTGCGCTATTGTTACCGCAATGTGTCCGTCGTCGTCCGTCGTCGTCCTCGTCGTCGTCGTCCGTGAACATTTTCAAACGTCTTCTCCTCGGTAACCATTGCGCCTATAGTCACCAAACTTCATGGTCATGGTCCTTAGGTATGGGGATTACAAAATTGTTAAAATGACGTCATTACGTATAATCCAAGATGGCCGTCGTCTAAAAATAGCACAAATTCTTAAAAAATCTTCTTCTCAAGAACCGCCAACCTGATTTCGACAAAACTTGGTAGGAATGATCGATGTACAATGCTCTTTCAAAGTTGTTAAAATGGTGACCCCGGGGTCAAAAATGGGTGTGGTCAGTGGGGTCAAATTGGGGTCAAATTGACTGAATATGGTCATATCATATATCAAATCGAAGGTATCAACGAGGCAATGACTCTGGTGCATTTTTTGTCGAAATCGGATGGTTATGTCATCCAAGATGGCCGCCGAAAGGTCAAAAGGTCGTTCTTTTATTAGAGATTTCAAAATTCTTCTTCACACAAACTACATGGCACATGGTGGCCAAACTTCAAAGTTATGGTCCATGGGTGAAGCCTTTTCAGATTTGTTAAAAAGGAGGTCGTCACAAATCCAAGATGGCCGCCGTCTAAAAATATCACAAATTCTTAAAAAATCTTCTTCTCATGAACAGCCAGCCGGATTTCGATGAAACATGGTAGGAATGATCGATGTACAATGCTCTTTCCAAGTTGTTAAAATGGTGACCCCGGGGTCAAAAATGGGCGTGGCCCATGTGGTCAAATTGGGGTCAAATTTTATTTTTGACCGAATATGGTCATGTCTATACCAAATTGAAGGTAGCAAAGAGGCGATCGCTTTGGTACATTTTTTGTCAAAATTAGATTGTCATGTCATCGAAGATGGTCACCGAAAGGTCAAAAGGTCGTTCTTTTATTAGTGATTTCAAAATTCTTCTTCAAACGAACCACTTGGCCCATGGTGGCCAAACTTCACAGTTATGGTCCATGGGTGAAGTCTTTTCAGATTTGTTAAAATGGAGGTCGTCGCTAATCCTAGATGGCCGCCATCTAAAAATAGCACAAATTCTTAAAAAAATCTTCTTCTCATGAACCGCCAGCCGGATTTCGATGAAACTTGGTAGGAATGATCGATGTACAATGCTCTTTCCAAGTTGTTAAAATGGTGACCCCGGGGTCAAAATTGGGCGTGGCACATGGGGTCAAATTGGGGTTAAATTTTATTTTTGACCGAATATGGTCATGTCTATATCAAATCGAAGGTATCAAAGAGGCGATCGCGCTGGTACATTTTTTGTCGAAATTGGATGGTCATGTCATCCAAGATGACCACCGAAAGGTCATAAGGTTGTTCTTTTATTAGAGATTTCAAAATTCTTCTTCACACGAACCACTTGGCCCATGGTGGCCAAACTTCACAGTTATGGTCCATGGGTGAAGTCTTTTCAGATTTGTTAAAATGCAGGTCGTCGCTAATCCAAGATGGCCGCCGTCTAAAAATAGCACAAATTCTTAAAAAATCTTCTTCTCATGAACCGCCAGCCAGATTTTGATGAAACTTGGTAGAAATGATCGATGTACAATGCTCTTTCACAGTTGTTAAAAGGGTGACCGCGGGGTCAAAAATGGGCGTGGCCCATGGGGTCAAATTGGGTCAAATTTTTATTTTTGACCGAATATGGTCATGTCTATATCAAATCGAAGGTATCAAATAGTCGATCGCTCTGGTACATTTTTTTTGTCGAAATTGGATGGTCATGTCATCCAAGATGGCCACCGAAAGGTCAAAAGGTCGTTCTTTTATTAGAGATTTCAAAGTTCTTCTTCAAACGAACCACTTGACCCATGGTGGCCAAACTTCACAGTTATGGTCCATGGGTGAAGCCTTTTCTGATTTATTAAAATGGAGGTCGTCGTTAATCCAAGATGGCCGCCATCTAAAAAATAGCACAAATTATTAAAAAATCTTCTTCTCATGAACCGCTAGCCGGATTCCGATGAAACTTGGTAGGAATGATCGATGTACAATGCTCTTTCACAGTTGTTAAAATGGTGACCCCGGGGTCAAAAATGGGCGTGGCCCATGGGGTCAAAGTTTATTTTTGACCGAATATGGTCATGTCTATATCAAATCGAAGGTATCAAAGACTTAAGAGGCGATCGCTCTGGTACATTTTTTGTCGAAATTGGATGGTCATGTCATCCAAGATGGCCACCGAAAGGTCAAAAGGTAGTTATTTTATTATAGATTTCAAAATTCTTATTCACACGAACCGCTTGGCCCATGGTGGCCAAACTTCAAAGTTATGGTCCATGGGTGAAAGCTTTTCAGATTTGTTAAAACGGAGGTCGTCGTTAATCCAAGATGGCCGCCGTCTAAAAATAGCACAAATTCTTAAAAAATCTTTTTCTCATGAACCGCCAGACAGATTTCGACGAAACTTGGTAGGAATGATCGACGTAGAATGCTCTTTCAAAGATGTTAAAATGGTGACCCCGGGGTCAAAAATGGGCGTGGCCTGTGGGGTCAAGTTTTATTTTTGACCAAATATGGTCATGTCATATATCAAATTGAAGGTATCTATGAGGCGATTGCTCTGGTGCAATATTTGTCCGAATCGGATGATTATGTCATCCATGATGGCCTCAAAAAGGTCCATTTATTCGAGATCTTGAACGTCTTTTTCTCAGGAACCACATGGCCGATGCTGGCCAAACTTCATAGTAAGTTAAGATCCTTGGGTGAAAGGAGTAATGGGTGTCACTATGGCACGGTTTTTTAACATGTGTTTTTTCCATAGACAATTTTACCCTTGCACCGGCTGTCTATGTAAAAAACACATGTTAAAAAACCGTGCCATAGATGACACCCCTTATTACTCCCATTATCAGGGGTGGAAACTTCTTGTATTACTCTATAGTGGTATAAAACCGTGCCATAGTGACACCCCTGAACCATTTTGTTGATTCGTGAATTTTATCCGAGGTGGAAACTTCTTGTATTACTCTATGTGGTATAAAACCGTGCCATAGTGACACCCCTGAACCATTTTGTTGATTCGTGAATTTTATCCGAGGTGGAAACTTCTTGTATTACTCTATAGTGGTATAAAACCGTGCCATAGTGACACCCCTGAAACATTTTGATGGAGATTCGTGAATTTTATCCGTGGTGGAAACTTCTTGTATTACGTTATAGTGGCTAATAAACCGTACCATAGTGGCACCCTTGAACCATTTTGCTGGAGATTCGTGAATTTTATCCGGGGATGGAAACTTCTTGTATTACGCCATAGTGCCACCTTGAACATTTAGGGGTATACTGTTCTGTATATAATTTTCAAATATTTTTGACAACTCCAATATTATCAAATACATATGAAAATATCCTAGAAATATTTTTCATCCACTTCTGACAACTCTAATATTGACAAAAGTTAATGAAAATAAATATTGATTGTAAATCAATATATTGGTATTTTTCAATTTATAGTGGGAAAAATTGAATACAATATATGGAAAGTTTTAACAATATTTTATTGAACAACACATATTTACAACATGGAATTATAGACCAGATATGATATTCATATTTGATCTTTACAAAAGTACATGCAATATTATGTTAACATATTTGCAACATGAAGTAATTTTGGAAAATGCAAAGACATGGCATGATGATATTGTTGTGGTTTACAACATTGACACCCGACAGATGTTGAACTTTGTTGAGGTCCTTCGTAGAGTGTTCCGAAGTGATGTTTGAACCAGATCGTTATAGTCCTATCATTCTTGAAGTAATCTGATGAACTGAATGTTTGTTGAATACAGAGACGCAGAGTATTTCCTCTTGCAATCGCAATCAACACAAACACACAGTATTTTACACATGTTGTACTGAATACACTTTGTAGTCTCTTTTGTTAAATGTCCATTTCGTAGAATTGTTTGTCAAGAAAGACAATATTTCTGCGTGTAGTGGTGGTAACCCATAGGAGTCAAAGTAGATGGCTTCATTCTTCTGGCCGAATACAATAGCTATCCAATGTTTTCCAGGTTGATCAGAATTATCCGTGTTGATTATGTACGCTTGGACGTCTAATGGTCTGTGATTTGGTAGCTTGTCTTTTGGGCATACTATTCCTTTTATTTTAGTCTCTTCAGCCATATTTCTCGATCCAGAATATACTGTAATTCGATGGTTTCCATCTTTGGATGTTGATTTCACCAATACGTTACTTTTAGGATTTGTTTTGTTCATAATTGTCCAATATTAATAGTCGGTGATCACTTCACGAAGACTATTTATTTCAATCTGGTTATCAAACTCTGAGAACACTATGACATTGATGACTTTTTCAAGTGCTCTGGCAAACTGAAGCTCAAGTCGTAGATTTCCAGTTCTTATAGGGTGCAGGTGTCCCTCTTCGCTGCCCTGGTCAGGTGTCAAGTCATATCCCCACAAACAATATCCATTTACATATTCATCTCTAGTAATATCAAATGATTTGTTTTGACCTAGTGAAGACACAGCTTGATATAAAGACATGTATGATTTAAGATATAATTTATGTTCAAAATCCGGCTCAAATGGACGGTTGAAAATACCATGGCCATTACAATTTACATCAATTTTTGATAGATTAAAATGATGAAAATTGAATGGATTTTTTGCGTATTCCCCATTGAAACTAGCATTATCAATCATACCAATGAATATCCGTTTTGGTAATTACCCCTGAAAAAGATGATCTTCTATTTTTGAGCGCATTCCAGTTGCAATTGTGAATGTTTTGACTTCTACTCTACGTATAGGAATTTTCATATTCTTTTGAGCTATGAGTATGTTCATGTCATTGGACACAGCAGGTAATAGCTCAACAGTTCTTACATTGAAACTAACATTTTCGAAATCTATTTTTGTCTCTGGTGCGCCAGTGCCGCCTATTAAACAAAACTTTGACGATGCTCTATTGAGTCTTATTCTAATTTCAATTCCATTGGGTAAATATTTTTCTTGTAAAAATAAATCCAAATGCAAGTGTGCTTGAAGTTCGATTACTTTACTCCCAGAAATAAATGAATTCCTCTTATTAAGACCTAAATTTGCACCTGCAATGTCAACAATCTCATATTTACCGGCGGTATCTTTCATCCACATTTCACTAGCAGCTAATTGTGTTGATTTACATTCAGCGTTATATGACAAAAGATTTTCTAAATATGCCCGAAAAGGATATGTATGAGAATTATTTGTTATCAGTTTATTGTTTAGATATAAATCAATGTTACTGAAGATACTATGAAAGAAATTGTTAACTGGCGTAATATTATCATCTGCGTCTAACACAGTATTATCTGTTTTTAAAATTTTCAATTTCAAATACATGTAAGATTGAGATAAATCTGTCCATTTATCTGTTTGTGGTGGAATTACAAATTCTATTGGAGCATTATTGTTGAGAGAGGAAATCGGAAAATGTTCAATCCACTGACTTTCGTGCATAGCAGTCATGGTTGGAGGTACTGATTGAACATCCAACTCAGTCTTACTACATTCACAAGAACCGTTTTGCATCATTTTTTATTTTAGTTAAAAATATCTAAATTTCTGTTAGATATTTTTCTCCTTTTTTTACCAAGACCTTTTTGATTGCTACTTGATTTATGCACCTTAGCTCTTCGATGTATTGAACGCGACTGGCGTTTCCGTTTATTTTTCTTTGTTTTTATACCTAATTTCTTCAAAAACGATTTTCCTATTGAATTCATTGTTTGTTTACCTCGTGAAATAATTACATCCTTTGGATTTTTGTGCTTAAGAAAAATATCTTGAGCTAAACCTATTCCTTGTTTCATTCCTTCATTTTTAAAAGAATTTACCCCAATTTTTATTATTGGTTTTATAAATGGTGAAACGGTTCTAATTGCAGATTTGAACAAGGATCCTAATCCTGCCCCATACTGTCGTGTAACTCCTCGATATACAGGATGCTTTTCATTTTCAATCTATTTTTCTTTTCCTAAAATGTAACTTCACCATAGACTTTCCAAGAACAAAATGAACAGGATTGCCAGGAACTCCTCTTATATTTATATGAATTGTATCAAATTCAGATTTTGATACAGGTATATAATGTAAGTTTAAAAATTCATGGTTAATATGTTGATTGTCACTATCATTTTCAATTGAATTTGATGTTTTGAATGGTACAACTCTTAAAATCGGAGCTTGAATATGTCCTATAATCGAATATTCAACAATATCAGAGTAAACAAACAAATGATTAAACCCCTCATTTAAATTTGACAAATGTGGAAAAAAATCATTTGCATCACTGTCTGGAAAAAATGTATTGTTTAATACCTTTGGATTTCCACCTAACTTTAAAAACAATGTATGGTTAAAATTAATTCCTGTTTGCGAATTTTCTGGAAATTAAATTTTGGACGTTTTCATACCATGAGAATATGAAACGTGAATCGCTTGCTTGTTTTTTTTAAAAATATCTTTAAAAGAATCTTGAATGAGATTATCAATTGTTTCCAATACCTGAGCTAATGATGAATAGGATCCAGGTTGAAAATTAAATTTGAGACTCCATTTAATCGGAGTACCATCTTCACTAAAGCCTATCTCACTTATATCAAATCTTTTATTTTTTATGTCTAAAACATTCAAATAGAAAGATAAATACTTTTGTTATAATATTAAATTCTGTTTCGTCTTTAGTAATATTTAAAAACTGTGACGGAATAATTAATTCCACTAATGCTATTTCCCAGTTTTCTTTATCGATGCGAACTGTCTGAGGTAATTTAACTTTGAAACAACATTGTGTATTTGATGAATAAATATCCATAGAACTATCACTCAGTAATGTTACGTAAAATGAATTCATTTTTTACCGTCTGTAAAATCGAAGCCTGCCTGTGGTTTTTTGGTAAATTTTAAGCCTGGACTTGGTAAAATGTATCCAAGAGAACTACTTAAAAGAATGAGCCATAATTCACGATTAGGACTTTGGATACTTAAATGAATGATGGCTGTTATAACAATTGCATATATTATAACTACTTGAGAAATATATTGAAATTGATTTTTTGGTATTCGTTTACCACAAAATGAAAACTCTTGTTTTTCTATTTTTCCATTTTCAATTATATCTTGTTCATTCATATTATGTTTGATGTTGAAATCCAACTATCAAACTTTGACGGATAACCCATCCAACGAACTTTAGTTTCCTTGATTGTTTTATTACCTACACGTCTTTGTACGTCGAGCAAGAACTGATTCAATTTCATATATTTCATCATCTTTTATACCTGAATTTCCTTTCCATAAAATGTACCCATTATTTTTTCACCATCAAGATCTTCAATTTTATAAGTTGCTGGTAAAACTTTTATTAATATGAAATATTTTAAATAATTATTTCGTCCAGTTTGGTAGATAACCCTTTTCAAATGTTCGTTTTGTTTTATTAATACGAACTAAATCACCGACATGTAATTTGTTTTGGTTTGAATAGCTTGTTTCATTCCATACAATGCATGTGTAACCTCAATTTCATTTGAGGTATTGACAGAAATTGGGGTCCTCTTAATACTACGATGATATGTTCGGTTGTATCCATCAACAATATTTTGTAAAATATCAATATATTTTCTAGTTTGATATGTGAAATATTTCCACATACGTGTTTTTAAAGTTCTTTGAAATCGTTCAACTATACTTGCTTTAGTTTCAGGGTTTTCGGTTGTGAAAAAATGAATGTGCTTAGATTTCAAGAAATGTTGAAATTCTTTATTTTTAAATTCCGTTCCTTTATCGCTTTGTAAAGACCGTGGCTTGCGTTTTGATGTTTTCAGTATCAAATCAAACGCGTTAATCAATGTTTTCCCCGTTTTGCTAGGAAGTGGTATGACCCATGCATATTTTGAAAATACATCTATTACACACAATAGATATCTTTGATTCTCATTTTCGCCTGAGAATTGTTGTATATCTGCCAAATCAACCTGCCATTGTTGATCGATACCGCCTACTATTGTCTTACGACGTGTAAAACGTCTTTGAAATTTGTTTATGAAGTGTATATGTTTTCTGTCTACTCAACCATTCTTGTATATGTTTTAATCTAACATCTGAAAATGTGTTTATTCGTTTAATTGAATCATATAAGTGTTTTGCACTTGTGTAGGCAATTGAACTTTTTGGATCATAATATATTTTCTTTAGTAATGAATTAAGTTTAAGTCTTTATGCTTTAATAAGGCTCCCATCTTTTAAGATATGTTGAATCAGACTTTCTTTTTATACCAGTTGGGGTGACTGAAATTTTTGATTTTGGTGTTTTACGATGTTTCATTACTGTTTTAGGTGTACTAAATATTGAATCCGACTCAATGTCAGATGTATCAGTTTGATATTTATGCATCCAGTTCCATCGTTGTCTATTACCAACTACGTCTTGTGGTATATTGAGTTCCTGTAAAGCTGTACTGAATGTCTCCCAACCTTTGGGGTTAAATCCTTTTCTTTGACGTAAAGTGTCATTAACTAAATCAATAATATTTGACCCCTTTATAAGTTTTCCTTTATATGTTACTAAACCATTTTCATCCCAACTGATTTTTGGATTATCTTTCAGCATGCTTAAAAGAAGTTCTGCCTTTCTTTGCATTGTTTTTGGTATACTTTGTAAAATCCTGTCATTAAGTGGTCTTTTTGTACTTTCATTTACTGTAACATGTTGAGGTTCTAAAACTTTTTTAAATGATTCCTGGAATTTATATAATGTTTCTCCGTGTTGCTTTACCTTTTCACTTTCCGATAAATCTGTTCTTTCTAAAAGGTTAGATAATTTTTTTTGAAGTTTTGCTGTATTTGCAATTTGTGGATCCGGTGGGAGCTGAGGTTTTTTTACTTTGTTCTATTTTCCATTTATTCATTTCTTCCAGTAAATGAAAAGGAACAAGTGCCATTTTCCTGACCGACATTATTTAACTAGAGCTCGAATACCTGCTCTGGCACCAACACCAAGTGCACCACCTAGAATAGCTTTACCTATTAATGGTAATAATGGAAGTAAAAATGGTAAAAGACCTCCTGTCTGATTTATAATATTTTTCTTTTTCTTAATTGAAATTGATTTTGATACAAGTTGTCTGAGATGTTTACGCTTCGGATACAATTTACGTTTTCTGATCAGATGTAAGTGTGACATTGCCTTTTAAGAGATTGTGACAACATTCACAAATACACTTAATTATATGATTTGGTGCATTTTTTATTAATTTTTTTCACGATATTTTTTAGGTTCATTAGCTATAGCCAAAAGCATAGCACCATGTTTTTTTAATTAATGGTTTCTTTTTACTGGTTTTATTCTTGACCTTACCCATCTTTAATACTAACATACTTTATATTGAATGATACAAAATTAGTTAATAACTGTATTTTATACGCCTAAGTACCTTTTAATTTTTACTCTTAATTCAGGAATTTTAAACGCAAAATCTTTTAGATGTTTTATTTCCTTTTCAATTTGAATAAGTTTGTTTTTGACAACTTCTTTGGTTTTAGGAGATCTCAAATGTGTTCTTAACGACGAAAACACAGTTATTGGATGTTCATCCAAAGCACTATATTCCTTGAACAGTTTTTCATGTTCTTTTGTTGCTTTATTAACAAGTCTAAGCCAATTTTCAATTTCTTTTGTACAAATTCAGTTTTTCCACATCCACTTGGACCTGCTATATAAATGATACAGGGATGTTGAAATAACAAACACAATAGGTCTTCGTTCTCCATTGTTTACAGTACAAGGTCCACATATATTATGATATACTATAATGTATATAACAATGTTTTATTTGAAAAGGAATTCTGTTCGAATAGTTTGGGGTGGCCCTGAAAAGGGCCGTTTGGGTAAAGGTACGAGTACTGTTATTTTTTATTTTTTAAAAAAGACACGAGTACTGGTACAATTGTTTGTTTTTTTTTTTTTTTTGTTTTTTGTTTTTTTTTTTGTTTTTTTTGTTTTTTGTTTTTTGTTTTTTTTTGTTTTGTTTTTTTTTGTTTTGTTTTTTTTTTGTTTTGTGAAAAAAAAGCCACGAGTACTGGTACTAATTTATTTTCGTGGAATCAAATGATTTTCTTTCTCTGGACTAATGTGATTACGATGTGCACCAACCCCACTTTTATGTGAATGTATTTTTTCGTCAACTGTATCACACAGAGCCCTCTCGACATGTTGACTGAGGTGTGCCAAATTCAGAACTGAATCATCAGTTTTTAAAACAACATTCAAGAAATTTGATGTTAAAGTTATTTCATTTTTACTTATTTTTAACAATGTAAACATTGTAAGGTTTAGGATATGGTTTTATATCCTATCTGAGAGTAAGTATCCAATACATGCTTACTCTCTGTCGTGGGTTATTATTTGAGGATATCGTTCATCAAATCCTCGAACTTGTTCCAGTTATAGTACCGAAGCTATTCCAGATCTTGCTTCAAATTTCAAAATATAGTAAGGAATTAAATTCCTAACCACGTACTCGTGAAATAAATATATTAAAGTTATCCTAGATGTATAGAGTCAGGGTTGTACTCTGAACAATGGTAATACTTTTCATCGGATGTCACACTTTATATTAAACCATAAAAAGGTTTTACATCCTACCTGAGTGTAAGCATATATAAATTAGAGCGGATCAGAGATTGTGTGCATACTAAAATGTTTAAATTACATCTGAAGATATTATATACTTTGAAATGTATGTTGTGTTTAATAACTAACGGTAGATATACAAAGTTATTACATGTAGGATATATAAATTGTAAAGTAATCTTTTCGTAATAATGTGTGGTGGCCCTGAAAAGGGGCGTTTTTTTGTTTAGAGTGTACACCTGTACAAACTAATATTCAGTGGTAATGTGTCGCCATTTGTTGTTTGATTCTCGAGTTTTAACTCTCACAACGCCCGTAGTATCAGGTTTTGTTTTGTAGTAAAACTCTTTTTGATCCTCCGTTTCAAATAAAATATCATTTTAAATTTTTTTTTTTTTTTTTAAAAAAAAAAATAAATTAGTTATATTTTATTTTCGAGGAATCAAATGATTTTCTTTTTCTGGACGAATGTGTTTACGATGTGCACCAATCCCACTTTATGTGAATGTATTTTTTTGTTTAGAGTGTACACCTGTACAAACTAATATTCAGTGGTAATGCGTCGCCATTTGTTGTTTGATTCTCGAGTTTTAACTCTCACAACGCCCGTAGTATCAGGTTTTGTTTCTGTAGTAAAACTCTTTTGATCCTCCGTTTCAAATAAAATATCAATATATTTTCTAGTTTGATGATTTCAAAGAAATTTAAAAAACACATATGTGGAAATATTTCGGAATATATAAGGCTGATGTAATCAATATATTTTCTAGTTTGATGATTTCAAAGAACTTTAAAAAACACGTATGTGGAAATATTTCGGAATATATAAGGCTGATGCAATAGCCATCTGTGGAATATATAAGGCTGATGCAATAGCCAGCCATCTGTGGAATATATAAGGCTGATGCAATAGCCAGGGCTATTGCATCAGCCTTATATATTCCACAGATGGCTATTGCATCAGCCTTATATATTCCGAAATATTTCGGTTTCCGTGGCCGACAGACCCGACGCGGGGAAATAAACAGAGTTATTTCCGTGGCCGACGACCACAGACAGTTGTGTTTTTTTTACGGAAAAATAAACGGAGTTATTTCCGTGACCGACAGACCACAGACCAGTTGTGTTTTTACGGAAAATAAAGTTTCTTTGGTTTTTTATGATTAAGTATTATTTTATTATTTTATTTTCGTGGAATCAAATGATTATTCTTTGACATGACAAAATGAACATTGAATTTACGTTAGACGTACTAGTGTTACAATACAGTAATACATCCCACATTAAATTTCATTTTTACTTATTTTTGACAATGTAAAAATTGTAAGTTTCTTTCATGAAACTTTTTAATATAGTGTTACATCAGACCTGAGAATAACCATGTATAAATTAGACTGTCGCTTGAGAGTCCATGTCGCTTCAGAGTTCAGTAGACTAATGATGACCATATGTAAGTTGTGGCTTCTTTTATAACCGTCACGGTGTAACGATAGTATATAAGCTGTTACAAATTGATTAATACTTTATTACAACATTCAACATACCACTTGTACCAACATATATACTATCGTTACAGCCAGAGTGAAACCGGAGAGTCACCAGAATGTTAGAAGATTTTATGATCTTATACAAGAAAAAATTTAGAAATAAAAAATAAAAAGATTTGATATAAATGAGATAGGGTTTAGTGAAGATGGTAGCCCGATTAAATGGAGTATCAAATTTAATTTTCAACCTGGATCCTATTCATTAAATAACTCATGTATTGGAAACAATTGATAATATCATTCAAGATTCTTTTAACGATATTTTTAAAAAGCAAGCAAGCGATTAGCGTTTCATATTCTCATGTATGAAACGTCCAAAATTTAATTTCCACAAAATTCACAAAACAGGAATAAATTTTAACCATACATTGTTTTTAAAGTTAGGTGGAAATCCAAAACTATTAAACAATACATTTTTTTTCAAGCAGTGATGCAAATGATTATTTCCCACATTTGTCAAATTTAAATGAGGGATTTAATCATTTGTTTGTTTACTCTGATATTGTTGAATATTCTATTGTAGGACATATTCAAGCTCCGATTTTAAGAGTTGTACCATTCAAAACAACAAATTCAATTGAAATTGATAGTGGCAGTCAACATATTAACCATGAATTTTTAAACTTACATTATATGCCTATTGGCATAATGAATTTATATGTAAATCCGTTTACTCATGAAGTTGAATTCAGCAACATACCGAAAACCTATCCGATAAAACATATTGGAAACTTTACTTTGTTCATTGTTTGATGACCTGTATTAAAATTCCATGAAAATAAACAGAAAGTATAAATTCAATAGTTATTGGTTAGCAAGAACCAAAACCGAAAGTAACATGAATAATCCTGAGGAATTTCTTTGTCTTTCCAGGAAGGCAACCTACATGTGTGACGTCACCAACATAAACTATATAATCCAGAGCTCCAGATAAGCAGCGTATTTGCTTAAATACCCAACTCAAATTGCCAAAAACCGAAAAACAGAAGTAACGAGTATCAAAAAGCAATAAAAAATGTGTGGTACCACAAATAGCACATATTTTTCTTATTCAACATGAAAACACATCGTGGTATTTCATTAGAAGTGTCTGCCTATGCTCAATAAATGTAAATCCAATAAATCCATAAGCTGTGCACATGGCTGTTGCTCATATGCGACTGTGACTGGAGAAATGGGGCTTATGGCATTTCTGGCCATATAATTTATGTTCAAAATTTGGCTCAAATGGACGGTTGAAAATACCATGACCATTGCAATTTACATCAACACAATACATCATTTTGTAATGTTTTTGGCTGGAATAGCTTGTTTCATTCCATACAATGCATGTGTAACCTCAATTTCATTTGAGGTATTGACAGAAATTGGGGTCCTCTTAATACTACGATGGTATGTTCGGTTGTATCCATCAACAATATTTTGTAAAATATCAATATATTTTCTAGTTTGATGATATGTGAAATATTTCCACATACGTGTTTTTAAAGTTCTTTGAAATCGTTCAACTATACTTGCTTTAGTTTCAGGGTTTTCGGTTGTGAAAAAATGAATGTGCTTAGATTTCAAGAAAATGTTGAAATTCTTTATTTTTAAATTCCGTTCCTTTATCGCTTTGTAAAGACTGTGGCTTACGTTTTGATGTTTTCAGTATCAAATCAAACGCGTTAATCAATGTTTTCCCCGTTTTGTTAGGAAGGGGTATGACCCATGCATATTTTGAAAATAAACATCTATTACACACAATAGATATCTTTGATTCTCATTTTCGCCTGAGAATTGTTGCATATCTGCCAAATCAGCCTGCCATTGTTGATCGATACCACCTACTATTGTCTTACGACGTGTAAAACGTCTTTGAATTTGTTTTAGCCACTATGACGTAATACAAGAAGTTTCCAACCGGATAAAATTCACGAATCTCCAACAAAATGGTTCAGGGTATGAATAATAAATGGATATTGTTTGTGTGGGGATATGACTTGACACCTGACCAGGGCAGCGAAGAGGGACACCTGCACCCTATAAGAACTGGAAATCTACGACTTGAGCTTCAGTTTGCCAGAGCACTTGAAAAGTCATCATGTCATAGTGTTCTCAGAGTTTGATAACCAGATTGAAATAAATAGTTTTCTTGAAGTGATCACCGACTATTAATATTGGACAATTATGAACAAAACAAATCCAAAAATAAAAAGTAACGTATTGGTGAAATCAACATCCAAAGATGGAAACCATCGAATTACAGTATATTCTGGATCGAGAAATATGGCTGAAGAGACTAAAAGGAAATAGTATGCCCAAAAGACAAGCTACCAAATCACAGACCATTAGACGTCCAAGCGTACATAATCAACACGGATAATTCTGATCAACCTGGAAAACATTGGATAGCTATTGTATTCGGCCAGAAGAATGAAGCCATCTACTTTGACTCCTATGGGTTACCACCACTACACGCAGAAATATTGTCTTTCTTGACAAACAATTCATACGAAATGGACATTTAACAAACAGAGACTACAAAGTGTATTCAGTTACAACATGTGGAAAATACTGTGTGTTTGTGTTGATTGCGATTGCAAGAGGAAATACTCTGCATCTCTGTATTCAACAAACATTCAGTTCATCAGGATTACTTCAAGAATGATATGACAATAAACGATCTGGTTCAAACATCACTTCGGAACACTCTACGAAGGACCTCAACAAAGTTCAACATCTGTCGGTGTCAATGTTGTAAACACAACAATATCATCATGCCATGTCTTTGCATTTTCCAAAATTACTTTCAATGTTGCAAATATGTTAACATAATATTGCATGTACTTTTGTAAAGATCAAATATGAATATCATATCTGGTCTATAATTCTATGTTGTAAATATGTTGTTGTTCAATAAAATATTATGTTAAAACTTTACATATCTTGTATTCAATTTTTCCCACTATAAATTGAAAAATACCAATATATTGATTTACAATCAATATTTATTTTCATTAACTTTTGTCAATATTAGAGTTGTCAGAAGTGGATGAAAATATTTCTAGGATATTTTCATATGTATTTGATAATATTGGAGTTGTCAAAAATATTTGAAAATTATATACAGAACAGTATAACCCTAAATGTTCACTATGGCGTAATACAAGAAGCTTCCATCCCCGGATAAAATTCACGAATCTCCAGCAAAATGGTTCAAGGGTGCCACTATGGTACGGTTTATTAGCCACTATAACGTAATACAAGAAGTTTCCACCCCGGATAAAATTCACGAATCTCCATCAAAATGTTTCAGGGGTGTCACTATGGCACGGTTTTATACCACTATAGAGTAATACAAGAAGTTTCCACCTCGGATAAAATCACGAATAACAAATGGTTAGGGGTGCACTATGGCACGGTTTTATACCACTATAGTATACAAGTTTCCACTGGATAAAATTCACGAATCAACAAAATGGTTCCAGGGGTGTCACTATGGCACTGTTTTTATTCCACTATAGAGTAATCAACAATTTCCAAAACCTCGGATTCATTCGAATCAACAAAATGTTCGGGGTGTCACTATGGCACGGTTTTGTACCACTATAGAGTAATACAAGAAGTTTCCACCCCTGATAATGGGAGTAATTAAGGGGTGTTATCTATGGCACGGTTTTTTATTTTTTAACAGTGTTTTTTTACATAGACCAGCCGGTGCAAGGGTAAAATTGTCTATGGAAAAAACACATGTTAAAAAACCGTGCCATAGTGACACCCATTACTACTGGTGAAGCATTTTCAGATTTGGTAAAATGAGAGTCAATCCAAGATGACCGCCTTCTAAAAATAGCACAATTTTTTTAAAACACATATGAACTCAATGTCACATTCTCCTCTGGTGTTCATGGAGTCAGGTGAGCGAATTAGGACCATCATGGCCCTCTTGTTTTCGCTTATACTAAACTTCCGAGCAGCAACACAACACTTCAGTTTACTAGAATCAAATGTATTGTTAGGCATCATACTATAGTAAAACATGAATCTTAGCATATGTACTTTAAATGTTAGAGGATTAGGACAAAAGTAAAAAGGACACAAATTGTTCAATGTCTTAAGGATAATTAATATGACATTTGTTTTTTTAGAAGAAACTCATACAACCTATAATACCGCAAAGGAATGGGAAACGGAATGGGGGTCAGATGCAATATTTAGTGGTAACAGTAGTAATAGTGAAGGGGTAGGAATACTTTTTAATTCAAAGCTGACATATACCATACATACGGCAGCTTAAAAGGGACATGCGCACTTTTTTAACATCTCGTTCCCACGAGATAGCATCTCGTTACTACGAGTTTGTTATGTCGTTCCCACGACATAGCATCTCGTTCCCTCGAGTTAGCATCTCGTTCTCTCGAGTTAGCATCTCGTTCCCACGAGATAGCAACTCATTACCACGAAGTAGCTATGTCGTCCCCACGAGATATCGTCTAGTTACCACGACATATCATCTCGTTCCCACGAGATAGCATCTCGTTACCATGAGTTACCTATGTCGTTCCCACGACATAGCATCTCGTTCCCTCGAGATAGCATCTCGTTCCCACGACATAGGTAGCCAATGAAAATGCAACATAATTACCGTCATATTAGTCCGGCAGCCGGGAGCTTAACCTTATTTTGATTAACTTATTTGTTTTATTGGGGATTTTGCTTGTCCATGCCATCCACATCAATAATCCGGCTGATGACACTCTGTCATCCTAGAGTGTTTTGAGAAATATGCAGACATTCAAAATGGCCACCAAACAGTTATAGTATGCCATATAGTTGCATCCATGTGAGGTATTGAAGTAATTTAAGAGTGTAAAATGGATTTACTTGACTTATCAGATAAGCGGTAAACATTAATATTCAATTCAATTCACTTTCACATGGAAAAAGTCCAAATTGGAGGCCAAATGTGACATATTTTACATATAACTGCTCTCACACTCCATATCAAAGCAAACAGGATACTAATATTGGATATATTGACACAGTAAACGCTTTCAGTACGTTCGATATGTTCGTAGACAAGTTGTTGAACAGGGGAAGTCCAAGATGGCCGCCACATATAAATATAGTATCATATAACAATAAAGTAAACGACTGATGATTAAGTATATAACTGCATATTAGCGCCATATCGTAGTAAATTGGTATAGATGTATTGAATGTAGGTATACAATGAACGCTTTGAGTAACTTAGGAATATAATTAAATAGCTGTGCCAATAGCAGAAGTACAAAATGGCCACCAAATATTTAAAAAAATATATCACGTTGCCTTATACTGCGCAAATTGCATACTTATTACTGGGGCTATTGTGTAATTTAAGCATATAAGTATACAGTTCTCAGGTTTATGGACACATTTGACGTTTTATGTAACATTCATATGCAATATTAGACAATTTGGTCAATGGAAGAAGCCTTAGATGGCCGCCAGATATATATTACCTTGCAAAAAAAATACAAAATTCTTTGCAGATCTGGAAAAACGAAAACATCGAAAGCTGGAAAACTTCGAAAGAAAAATTATATCAGAATTAAATGTAAATGGACAACAGATAACTGATAAACAGTACATTTTAGAAGAGAAGAAAGAAAAATGAAAGTATAAAATCACACATAAATTTCTTTCCAGATGAACATAACAATAAATTGAATGAAGAAGAAAAAATAAAATGGGAAGGAGTGTTATCTGAATCTGAATGCTTTAATGCATTAAAAGAGATGAGTAATAATAAAAGTCCTGGTTCAGATGGAATAACTACTGAATTCTACAAATTGTTTTGGAACGACATCAAACCATACCTAGCTAAGTCTCTAAATTATTCACTCGAAATTGGTGAATTAACAACCCTATGAAACCAAAGCATAATACATTTAATTCCCAAAAAAGGTAAAGACAGTACCAATCTCGCAAATTGGAGGCAAATGAGTTTACTCAACATTTATTATAAAATTGCTACAAAGGCTATTGGTAATCGTATAAATGGTGT
Source organism: Conchocele bisecta (assembly GCA_029237695.1). Taxonomy (NCBI): domain Eukaryota; kingdom Metazoa; phylum Mollusca; class Bivalvia; order Lucinida; family Thyasiridae; genus Conchocele; species Conchocele bisecta. The sequence continues at coordinate 18,839,514 of CM055277.1, forward strand.
ATTAAACAAGTTAATATATTCCTCTCAAACGGGATTTATTAATGGTAGATATATTGGAGAAAACATAAGTCTATTATTTGAAACTATTGACCACGTTAATGAAAAGGATATTCCAGGGTTGTTATTTTTTGCTGATTTTGAAAAAAGACTTTGATAGTGTTACTCATGAATATATTATGAAAGTTTTAAGGTTCTTAAATGTTGGTCCCTGTCTAATAAAATGGGTTGAAGTATTGTATCATAACATATCTAGCTGTGTAACAAATAACGACTATCTTACATAATTGTTTATTATAGCACTATAAATACTATCACATCGTAGTGTCCGAAATAATGACATGATAAAAGGAATACTAATCAATCAAGAAGAAATAAAAAACACAATGACCGCAGGCGATGTCAATTATTGCTTAGATGGGTCAAAAGAATCGTTAGAAACCCTAATTTCTACCATTGATAATTTTGGACATATTTCAGGCTTGCGATTAAACTATTCAAAATCGGTACTTTTTAAAACAGGTTCTTTGAAAACCACTACACTCGCTTTCTGTGAAGATAAACATTGTGCATGGACTGCCGACGTAGCAAAAACACTAGGCATACACTTATAAACGTATTACGAAAAGTAAATGAATTTAAACAATGTTTACACAGATGGAAATGTAGAAAACTGACAACTATAGGTAGAATAACTGTTCTCAAAAGCTTTGCTTTTCCAAAAGTAATATTTCCATTGACGGTGTTAGATACTACTGGAGATGATGTTATAGAACAAATTACACGCATGATGTTTGACTTCCCATGCGATCCCAAACCAGATACAATCAGCAGAAAAGTTATTGTGCAAAATTATGAAAATGGCGGGCTGAAAATGATCGATCTGGTATGTTTCATAAATTCTTTAAAAGCAAGTTGGGTTAAACGTCTTACAAATGATGCAAACATTGGGCAATGGAAAATAGTGTATATTAATTATTTACATACATTTGATGGTACGAATATATCTGAAGGAAACTTCCACGAATTCGATGCAAAAATATTAATAAAAAATGCTTTTTATCAAATATCCTTGAAGCATGGGCCAAACTTAATTATTCTGAAAATCCAGAGAATATTTCGAAGCAGATCATGTGAAACAAATGGCAATACATTTTGTTACAAATATTGGAATGAACGGGGAATAAAATACATAGAACATATTTACAATTATAGAACCAAAACCTTTTATGACATTACAAATATAAAACAATTATATAATGTTAGTAATAATGATTACCTAAACTATTTTAAACTTATATCCAGTATACCACAAGCTTGGCGTGCACGATTAAAGAATGAGACAATAAACATCCAAAATATTACTTCACCCCTTTTAAGAAAAGTGCAATCTTCCAAACAATGTAATAACATGTTATGTACAATTTTCCTTAGTAAAATTAGTAAAGTTGTTTTCAAAACTCGGAGTAAATGGAATGTAGACTTTTCAGACACAACTATTAATTGGAAAATTGTAAATACACAGCATTTTAGAAGCACTATATGTTCAAAACTTAGGAATTTCCAGTACAAATGCTTGATGAAAATTATTGCCACGAACGATTATTTATATAAATGCGGAATTGTAAATTCTAATTGATGTGCTTTATGCAGTATGGCACAAGAAACAAACAAACATTTATTTTGGGAATGCCAAAACAGTCAGCAATTTTTGTCTCTGCTAAGCACGTTTTTACATGATAACGGTAGAAATTTTACATTGGAATGGCAATAAATAAGTTTAGGGCAGTATGAAATAGAAAATATATTCTTGAACCTGTGTATTATACTAGGAAAGTACTTTATTTATGGATGCAAATTAAGAAATACTGAACCGACATTCTCAGCTTTTAAGAAATATTTAAAACAAACTAACAAGCTTAAACATGAAATAGCAGTAAATAGAAACAAAGCTGAAATACACAATAGAAAATGGAATGGTTTCCCGCTAGACTAACTTATTTATAACGTATTTTATTCTAGCATTCTTTCCCTTGAAATATTTAATCCAACACAAAAACATAAATTATGATCATGCTGCTCGTATTTATCTAATTCAACTCTTTCCTATGGGTGAATTGTTTTACTTCCTCTATTGTTTTTTCTCTATTATTAATTGATAACTATTTGTGTTTGTATTTGTGTATTCTTTTCTTTATAAAAAAATTCAAACATATACATATACAAACAGGTAATTACACGTGTAATATATATTTACTCAGTAATTTAGAAATATGGAATGGAATGCAATTATGCACATGCATGTTACTAGTAATATGTCTTGTTTGTACATGTTTTTGTGTGAAAAAAACAAAACAAATATAAACAAATACATTGATTGTTTTTACCGGATACGTAGATAGGTTTTGAACATCTGTGTGGACGCTTGACAGAGAAAAAACTGGCATGGCCTAATACTGGCATTTACTAATGCCTACAAAAACATGACTGTGTCTTGTAAATTGTGATGCGTGAACCCCTAGTTATATACCGGAAAATCGGATAGATGTGTTGGTCACGTTTGTACAAATCCGAGCTATCGCTGACCGTAGACATTCGGCGTGTTTTGGGTTTCATCGGTATAACTCTATATATATGAACAATGCTTCTAACTTTGGTTGGACACGACCTCGTATCATAATGAAATAACGTGCTTAAAATTGTAATTTTCTATGCAATCTATGTATTTCTGCAGGATAACGATAATTCTCGAATGATCATATGAACTTGCCACTACAATATTGACGTTAGAGCCTTAAACACTTTATTTCATTTTTATGATAGGATGTTGTGTCCGACCTAGGAAAAGAAGCTGCAATTGAATATTCTTTGCATAGTTATGTTCTCACTATGCTATTTTAGCAAGATAACAATAATTTCCAAATGACCATGTGCAAATTTTGCCAAAATATTCACATTAACGTTAATAAAATCGCGGAATATGTTGTGATACGAGATAGTGTCCGACCAAAGTTAGACCATATATATAGAGTTATACCGATGAAAGCAGAAACATGCCGAAAGTCGCTGACCGAATGTCGCTGTGTCGCTGACCACTACTTAATCAGCCGATAGACGGCTCTTTCAGGGCCCATATACATTGCATACTGGTACTGTCCGTCCGTGCTTTTCGAGGACCTGATACACATATCACACCTACTGTCTGTGTCATGTTTTGCTGCCGACGAACGTTTGGCTATTAAACGTATTAAATTTAATAAATATTTAAATGTAAGTACTTTTTCATCAATAACAAAAAAGTCACCCTCCCCAAAAAAAATTATTTTATGAAATTCCATCAAATATCGATTGTATTTCCTATGGGAATTTAACATGGGGCAAAAAGGAGGAGGAAGGTGTCCAGAAGGGTCGAAAAATGAAAATCTTTGGAACATGACTCCTAAACCTGTCTAGAGAGCTTGACAATGATGTAAATAAGAAACTAAAGTTACATTTTATAAATCGAACCAGAAATTAAAAAATACATTTTTAGCCCACATGTTAAATTCCCATAGGAAAATCTTTTTTTTCGTAATAAAATCAATATTTGAAGGAATTTCTTTGGAGGTGACTTTTTTCCTATTTATGAAACAGTACTCACAATCAACAGACAGTAAGTTCATTTACGCTGACTACAGTGGAACCCCCCTAAACCGGACATAGAAAATGGTGAGTGGAGCTTAATTGCTATAGCAATGTATCTCCAATAATGCTGCATGTTCATGATCACAAAGCACTCACGCGTGTCTTGAAGTAGTCGTATGCCTGTTTTACAGTGGTACCTCTCTAAACCGGACACCCTGGGGACCTCCCAGGGTGTCCGGTTTAGAGACGTTCCACTGTATATTGCTTCCAGAAAACTTACAATATACAGTGGCCAGTTTCACTAAACTTCGTACGACTAAAATGTGCAAATGTGATCTCACTACCATTCCAGTTTTGGAGTATGTAGACTACACACTGTTTATGTTTAATGTGGAATAAAATATTTGTATTTTCAAACCGGTTTACTGTTTATTATATTCCTCAAACAAGTTGGCAAGCAGGGAATCATATTATGACACGTTCAAATGTCTAAATAATCATAGTATGGGATCACGTGGTCTATCCTTTACACTGCAGTAATAGCGGTGCCCATCAAATCTCGGGCATCATAGTTTTCATCAATACGACTGCGGTTACTTCCTTTTAAAGGTACATGCCCACTCAGTAGGTACAAAATCCACCAGTTCTAAAAAATACGAGTGCCCGACTATACAGTTTCAGAGTCAATTTCCAAAATTTTAATTATTCTACCCTCCTCCTCCTTTTTGCCCCACGTTAAAGTGGTAGGTGCGGATTCGGCAAAACTATGCCCAAACTAACAAATGAATATACACGCGTACGTAAAAACATCATAAAATTGAAACGAAATATAGTAGAATCAAAATAATTTCGGTTTTGCATTCAGGCTATATTGCAGATGTTGTTCGCACAGATTGAACAAATTCTGACACAGAGTCGATTTTCATGTAAATCGACCTTACCCCTTTGCTATACACATGATACATGAACCAGCAAGGAAAAATATGAAATTTCTTCATTTTATGTTGTGAAATTATCATACTATACTACTAGTGGACGAACCAGAGGGGGCCACCATTACCACTTCCACAGCATTTTCTTGAAAGGAATCCGTCAATAGATATTATTTCCGCATCTGGCCCCGTTTCACTAAACTTCGTACGACTAAAATGTTCGTAAGTACCAAATTATGATACTCTGTAAATTTCACATTAACAATGTTTTCTTGTAAACAATTGATGGATTTACATTTATTGATCATTGGCTGCACATGCAGAATATGCTCAACAAATGTAAATCCATCCATTGAAATTTACAGACGATCATAAATTTGCACTTACGAACATTTTAGTCGTACGATGTTTAGTGAAACTGGCCCCAGGTGACTTAAATGTTCACCCCTAAGTAACTGGAATGGATTTTGATATGTTAACTTTGCTAGCAATCCAACCGTCAGAACATGATTTTCACACTAGTCCATTTATGAAAAGGAGGTATTTTTGTTCTCAAATATTTGATAATTAATTGCAAAAAGTGCAGATCCTGATGGGACGGCTCGTCACGAGCCGGCTCATCTGGATCTACACTGTTTGCCAGTGCCGATATAAGGCATGTGGTGTTCAAAGGGTTAATTATTATACATCAAACTATTGTATGGTTGTATTTTGTTCAACTAAAACAAAATAAAAGCAAAGAAATAGATGATCTCAAACCAGTTTTCATTTGACATGAGATTTATGAAACGAGCAACGAACAATTTATTCACCGAGCCTTTTGCTGGGTGTATACCGTTGCTGACACGAGATGCATACATTGTATATCAAATGGAGACGAGTTTGAGATGGGAGAGATGCAATGTTTTGAAACAAGTGAAACTGCGTATTTTCAAGGTGTGCTGTAGAGCCGGTTTTTGTAACCCCCCGGTTTTTATAAACCCCATTAACAAAATCCGGGGGTTACAAAAACCGTTGACGTATGCGCCGGTTCTTGTAAACCCAAGGTTTTTGTAACCCCAAATAGTAATATTGTGATACGTGAGATAATGCTTGATTCAAACTTGAAATAAAGTATGTATCTGCCTGACCCGACGTTCTAAGTTCGATACTGAAACTTTCAGGCGGTGGCCGAGTGCATATTTATAACCTTGCTCTACAGTAAAGCCGCGTGACAGAAAATGTTCGGACGTGCAAATTTATGATCGTCTGGAAAATTTAATTGATGGATTTACATTTATTGAACATAAGCTGCATATGCAGCCTATGTTCAACAAATGTAAATTCATTAATTATATACAAGAAAACACATGTTAATGTGAAATGTACAGACTATCATAATTTTGCACTTACGAACATTTTAGTCGAACGAAGTTTAATGAACGGCCCCCAGGTGTGCAACATCGAATCAAATGTGTATCATCCTAATGAAGTTACATATAAACATCATAAATTAATATTATGTAAATACATATTTAATGGGGTATATCAGGATTGTTTTAAAACAATAACATAAAAAAATCAATATATGTTTTCATCATCGCACTATGTAAAGCGGTTTAATTGAAGATAATAGGACTGCTGGGTTGTTTCAATTTTCACCGGTATCTGTACAGAAGTATTAGGTTTTCTATCTTGTTTAATGCAATAAGATAGGAAATACGATAGTTACACCTACATGGGTGAAAATAGAAACAACCCAGCGGTCCTAGTAGCGTCGTATATCTTCAACACATTTTAATTTGTGATGGTATATTTTCAAAACATTCTGATATTCCCCTTTAAATTTGTGCCATAGATAGACGCCGATGGCTGCTTGACCAGGTTAAAATGAATATCTTGACGCTGGCATTTTCACTACTGGCACATTCATTAGCGACACGTGTAGTGTCCGTGACACGTGCAGTACTGATTCGAGTCTAAAAAAGGTCATTTGTGGCCGTGACTGGAGAAATGGAGCTTATGTGATTTATGACAAGTGTAACTCCTGATCAAATAGCACATTCCCGTAGACAGATCAATAGAGAATAGTAGGTTAGTGCCGTGAATGGGAAAAATATCCGGCAAGGCTCAAGAATTTCTTTATTTCTCATCAGAAGTATATGTTGTGACCACTCATTTGAACCGTCTCGCCGAGACGGTTCAAATTAATGGTCACAACATATACTTTGGTTAAGAAATAAGGGAAATAGATAGAAAATAGTAGGTTAGTGCCGTGAATGGGAAAAATATCTGGCAAGGCTCAGGAAACGGGATGGGCGAGGCTCTACCGAGCACATCCCGTTTCTGTGCCGCGCCAGATATGTTTTCCCATTCACGGCACTAACCTACTATTCTATTTATCCCGTCAACACCAACAAATGGCTGTAAAATGCAAAAATTGTATTGACTGGATATCAAAAATGTTTCACGGCACCGTGTTTCGCGGCACATACGCACTGTGTTGACGGGATAATGATCTCTATTGTTTGATAGACGGGTGTTTCATTGAATGAATGGTAAACAGTGCAGTTATCGATCAGACTGAGCGGATGTACATGCTGATCTGGATATACACCCATTTCTCCAGTCACAGCCGCAGTTTTCAAATGAATCTGAACGTCACTATTGCATCGCCTATTTTCGCCGTTATTGGTTTCGAAAAACTGCATTATTTCCGATAAACGACGTCGAAAGTTGACACAAAATTCAGAACTCATGAGCTCTGAATATTGTGTCAACTTTTGATGTCATTTACGGAAAATATGACAGAATTTCGAAATCAATATCGGCGAAAAACGGCGAAGCGATAAGGGAGGTACAATGTAATTACATAGCCGGAGCCAAATGATAAAGACGTGGAACTTAGAAATCAAGCACATAATATTTCATTGTGGTTTTGTCAGCTGATAGCCGTATATGTTCGCCACTTTACTGATTCATTCCCAGACTGTTTGTTAACAATTTCTAGGTTAAAAATGCCATTCACTTTAGACCGAAAACAACACACTGGATGACACAAAAGTTGGAAACACGTTCATTTCGACACTTTGTGATATCCAAGTGTGTCATGTGCTCCATCTAACTACCGTCCTTGCTCAAAGACACAATTAGGCTGTATGAATTCGGCAGCAGACGCATTTTAAAAATAGCGCGCCGTAAATCGTCATTCGTACGCTATGACTTAGACACGAATTGTTTGGGTACGTTCAAACATGGTTCCCGGCCTCTTGGACAGACATGTATGCTTTAGTTGAGGACTCACTAGCGCAGTGGTGTACGGCGTTCTGTTACTCTTTAATTATTTGTGATGACATGTCGTCGGAGTTCGAAATAGAACGAGAGCATATACTTTTTGTTTTATTTACATTATTTGTATTACAGTTGTTTTTGTTTGTTTGTTGTTGATTTTTTTTTTTTGTGGGAAAGCTGTTCATTTGATCTGATATTATGGAAAACTTCAAATATTTCGACACCAGCTACCCATAAATTCCAATAATTATGTTTTGCAAAATATACGAGTACCAATAAGGAAGGTATTTGTTAATAAATATTTTTCATCACATTATTTATTTTCATCTGTCAGCAATGTACGTGTCATTCTCCTCACTAGGGCAGTTGTACACACGTTCGAGCAGTCTGACCAGGCATACACCCTGGTATATATTCAGACAGGCTGACGTTCGTTATGTCTCTGAATTAGAAGGGATATAAGGGAAATAAGACGTGATCGGCGAAATACGTCAATGCGATAAGGGAGGTAATTCTCATAAGCCAAGCCAAATTTATCCAGTCACCGCCACAATTGATAATGAACAGACACTCATCGCATACATGCATCCACATGCACTGTATGTACCCCACATGTGAACGATTCGCACCCGTGACATAAACAAGGCCGATTAAAAAATAAATAGAGAAAAGTAGGTTAGTGCCGTGAATGGGAAAAAATATCTGGCAAGGCTCAGGAAACGGGATGGGCGAGGCTCTGCCGAGCACATCCCGTTTCCGTGCCGCGCCAGATATTTTTTCCCATTCACGGCACTTACCTACTATTCTATTTATCCCGTCAACACCTAAACATGGCTTTAAAATGCCAAAAATAGTATTGACTGATATCAAAACTGTTTCACGGCACTGTGTTTCACGGCACATACGCACTGTGTTGACGGGATAATACCCATTACCTCACCACCCTGTGGTCATAACGTAAAGTTCGACAACAAGTGGGTGGGGTAATGGGATTACAGACATAACTGGCTGCTGTAGAGAGGTGGCTGCTGTAGGGAGATTACATAGGTAGGCACTTATCCATTTGGGATATAAATTATTGGCTGTTACAGAGAGGGGGTTGTTGTCGAGAGGTGGCCGTTCAGGGAGGTTCGTCTGTATTTTTCAATAATGAGGTTTATATCGATTCGTTCACCAGGGGCTCGTTTAAGTAAACTTCGTATGACAAAAATGTCCGTAAGTGCAAACTTATGGTAGTCACAGTAACAACGTTTTCTTTTAAAAGAGTATTGGATGTACATTGATTGAGCATGCAGCCTATATTCAATAAATGTAAATCCATCTATTGAAATGTCCAGACGATCCTAAATTTGCACTTACGAACATTTTAGTCGTGGGAGTTTAGTGAAACGGCCCCTCTGTGCTGTATTCATATCGTTATGGTTGTATCTGGCGAAATGAGGCTTATGGCGTTTCACAAAAATCGTAGCCGTAGAAGAGCCTACGAATCCGCGTAGTCCGATTAGTGCATGCTTTCATCGCCATTCAGTGAACGTATACAGTGAAACCACATAAGCCGGACACCATTGGAGGTCCCCAGGGTGTCCGACTTTGAGAGGTTACACTGTAAATCGGGCAGTTTGTCATTCTGAGCCATACTTGCGTGCTATGCGATCACGAACAGACATTATCACCCGAGATAAATGAATAAGAAACTCATCAAAAATAAGATCAGATGTGTGTTCTTTGTGTCCGGTTTAGAGGGGTTCCACTGTACCCAGCTTTATATATATTAACAATATATCGTGAGTAACGTACCAAAGTCTATAAATACATTAAATATACCCAAAAGTATCAATAAGCATTGCTTACTCCCTGTTAGAACAATTTACGTTTACTTTACAGGCAATTTGTTATAACAGGAGCAAACGAGAAGTCTTTAACTTATTTATTTTTCACTTATTGATACGTTTACGTATTTTAATGTATGTCTAGGCCTTAGTCCGTTACTTCAACCTGTGTAGCTAGTGTTATATTTTGGCTGTCTGTGGAGTGCTAGTGGAAATATCAAATATGTGTAGGGGAAGCAACTCCTGTCCATGCTTACAACAGTATTGGCTGCGGTTGTTTCCCTTACACAAACTATTTAGCTAACATGAGTTATCTCCAACTCTAACTGTCACGCCAGGATGACACTGGGATTGTTTATTGATGGGACGGAACACCAAGCACGTTGTGGAAAGAGACAACAAGGTACACAGTTACAATGATGATGTATTTATAAATGAAATATACACAAATAATAAACGTTCAAGACAATACGGACAACGTCCTCTAGAGGTTTCACTCGGGCACAGTCACACAACCAATGCACAGTGACGATTCTGGAACAGGTAAGTATCGTATAACACTGTACATCACGTTCAAGTTCAGAACTTAGAGTTTCTGTTATCCAACTCAGGTTTCCGCCATGATGACGGTGACGTTTTATGACGTCGTTAAGTTACTTTGAACTGTATTATAAAGACTACTTAGGCGGATGGGGACAATATCACATGGGTGGACGTACTTCGAGATTGATATCGTCCTTGGACGGAATGACTTCACCGGAATACCCCGCTCGATACGCCCTGGTCCACACGGAGCAGAGTCCCCGCTGGTACACGGTGTCGTGTAGTGGACCCCAGAATAGTATCGGTGCAGCGTACTGGTTCTACGCGATTACACCAGATGGACGTGCCGTCGCCGGTTGCTGGCTGGCTGGCTGACTGACTGGGACTACAAAACACCAACGGTGTTGTTAACAGAATGTAACGCGTTATAGTCTTCATAATAGTCACAGTAGTGCACATGAAATCATTATTATGATTGCATGGCAATACTAAACAACCTCGTAAATTACAACGACGAATCATGATAAATTGCAATGTACACAAAGATATTTTCACTAGTTGGAAGAAGGGGGTGTCGGAGAATGCGATATAACAATATTAATGAACAGCCACTATATCTAGTGTACCCAACGATATATATATTCACAGCCATACATGTGAATATTGAAGTCACTCACAGTTACTTACCATTAGTAAACAAACATTTAATTGCGACCCGACCTTACCCTGATCAGACTGCCCGTGGCCACCTGCGCTAATTTAATAAAGAGCAACTAGGCTAAGTATTTTCCTGTGCAGACTCACAGTATTACATTACTAATGGTAAACACTGTAGATTCCACAGGCTGACCTAAAGCATCAGTGATTGAAATAAATTATACTTCACATCATGTCCCTATTACAGCTTACTGATGTATAAATCAGTGCATTTAGAGCTGAATTGTCTGGTTTGGTCTATCCTGGTCGCAATAGCATTTTCACTATTTACAATACACTGTGAACGTACATGAATTAATAAAATGAATGTACAGTCGACTTGGATTGGAGTTTTACATCTGTCCAACATCGAGAATGAATGTCATCCAGAAAATTCACGTTACAATTAGTACAGGTTAAAATTGGCAATATTATCATGTATTGTACAGGGCGCAGGACTGATATTGGACTAATATAAAAGGCATAGCTAAATTTTAGCAAACATTTCAATCATGTTGACTTCGTTTACAAATAGAAAAAAATTGCTACTGCAAATGGTCGGAGTGACATGCAAAAAAACAACACATGAGATTATTATGCCATTATAATAACCACGGAATGCTCCCATATGCGAGACCTGTAATCGTTATCATTTACAGGCAAACACGAATTATTAATGATTCAGTTCGAATTGATCAAGGGAGATGATCTACACCAGCGGATACATGCCATACGGCTTTTATTGACCAAGCATTTGGTCGAAATGGATCCAAATAACTTGGGTAAACGAAATAGGGCAGTATTATCGAGGATACGATAATAATGCGGTGAATTGCCGGTATTGGCATGAGTCAGACGTTATTTGCAGCATTTGAAAGTAAATAATAAACATATGTACTTACCAGTTCCCAGTGAATGCTTGTGTCCTAAAGAGTTCACAAGAATGGTTGAATGTCCGACTGCTAGAATATGAATATGATAGTTTATTTACATACTCTAGTGCAAATGTTTCCTACGATTGTCCGCCTATCAATATAAAAACTCTGTGCCAACATTTTGCTCACAATTCTGCGTAAGTGGACTAATGTTATAACAGTCAGTCTAGCTCATGAGATATCTGGCGAATTAATCTGAAATAATTCAGCCATTAGTAGATATGACCTATTCGGTATTCAGGCTAGCATCCAAGTCTGCTTAAACAGTGTAAATCACCCAGATAAAACCGGTGCAAAATCCAATACTGGCCGTGGTCCGTGCACGGTTTTGGATAAAGCGCTTTTCTCTCCCTCCAGCGGTGTATTCCACGGGAGCGATATTTCACACACGAAGACCTATTCGATAGTCGTTACCTGACTATTCGATTATTGCGCTCTAGACTAGTATTGTGTGACCCGTGTTACAAATACTGGATGATAATGAAGACAGTCGGCTACAAGTCGTGACACTGACTGTTTCTCTGCTCTTTGATACCTTCTTGGCAAATGCATGGAGATGCTGGGATGCAGTCAAGCGAGAGAGAGAACTAGGAAGCGACATCATAGAAGCTGTGCGCAACACGTGGTAAAATTTACAAAAGTTAAATAATGAAGATTTAATCGTTCGAACTCTTGAAATATATATTCCCCTCAGCCAGCAAGTCCTACGGCATTCCTACATGGTAGAGAATCTAAAGTCTAAACAATAGATGTCACAAATCCATTTCGAAATCCGTTCGAATCAGACGCCGATTTGGATCCCACAAAACCGTTTCGAACTTTCGATCAGCGCCTTCATGACAGTTTCGTCCACGCTCCAATTGCAACATCGACACCTAGCATCCGTGTCCCACGCCCTGTGACTAACACTCAGCAAGCACAGCTCGTGCTCAAAGTTTTCTGGATACATGCATGAAGACGCAGACAAATTTCTTGCTGAATTTAACTCGTACCTCATACTATCCAACATTGAAGACCAATCCAAACATGCTGTGGCTGCTTTCCACATGCATTTATTCAGTACAATTCCCTACCAGACTCTGCCAAAATATCCTGGGGTGCTTTAATATGGGCATTAAAACTGGAATATTGTGATCAAACCAGCCCACAACTTATAGCGGAGGAAGCAGCTTACAACAACTTGACATTACGATCATCCCAACCCATTGGGGCGTTCCACAGTATTGTAATGGAAAAGGGCCATCGTTTAGCGAAAACTGATACAGAAATTACTTACAAATTTGTTGATGGGCTGCCACCACAACTACGTTTTTTCGTGCGTGCTGGACGGGTACAGACATTCAGAGATGCGTTACATGTCGCGAAGACAGGAGAGGCACACGGATATAGGGCGGAAGAAGCATCAATCAGTTCAGCTTCAATCATTAGTACACCAACCTTGCAATCGCAAATTCAGAAACACACACAAACCGGTCTTCATTATTTAGTGCAGATAGTTGGCGAACCTGCACATAATGCTCAATGGGTCCCAGATTCCAGCCTGAACTGCAAAGATTTAGCGTAAGTACAAGCTAGACCTCCTCCCCGTATTACATAGGCAATATGAGAATCGTAGTACATGTATATTATGTTTGCATGATATTTGTGCTCATGTACACATGATAATATTATAGATCATCATGATCATGTATTTCACATGTAATAAAACTGTATTCTTTGTCATATATGTATTCATGAACACAGACAGATGATTAATTACATCAGATATACTATTGAGATTTATAGATAATGTATATGGCAGTATGTAAAATTGTGTACATGATGTAAATGTGCATGAACGTTGGTTCTGTATTCATACTGCCCAGAGTATGGGCAATTTATGGCTACATGTGCATTCAGTTCTTCAAATGATAAATTTAATTATTTGTATTCCATATATCTTTCAATCCATTTGTATGTCCGTGACTCCACATGTCTCTCTTTGAGTCCATCTGTCGTTTCTTGAATATACGCTGATGGTTCGCTACTGTCAATGTTAGATGCATATTGTATAATCAATGTCATTTGATTGTCTACAGATACTGTGTTTTACATTTCATTGATGTTCGTTAGTTGTACTTGCCGTCAGTACATGCAAATTCACAGATCAATACAGTATTGTGGAATGTTTGTCACACACAGCTGGTTTCATTCTACTGCTGAATTTCACTAATTTACATGAAGATGTAAAATGATCAAAATGAGTGTCTGTAAATATTTTACACAAGTCTGCTTGCCTGATCTGGACGAATTCATGACAGGTGAATCGGTTGGATGAATAATACCGATACTCTATAAAACTCCATGTGTGTTATTGAGTGAATATCAATATGTTAGGTCCACATGCACATGTAGGTTGCAACAATTGTCTTCACATCATTGTTTCTTTTAGTATCATGTTTTATACATTACATAAACATCTAACTTCATGTGAAATGGTCATGGTGCGAAATATGAAAAACATGTACATGATGTATAACTGTATGTCTAGGGAAGACATGTTATTTACTGTATGACTGGTAATGTCTGCAGTTTCACTGATAAAACAACACATTTGTAAATCTAAATTGATATCTAACAAATATTTATTTCCGATTTATTTTAATTGTAATTAATTTTTTTTAACAAGTATACAATTATCTGTATTTTTTTTTAAATACATGTCTAGTCATTCAGTTTCAGACTTGTATTGAGATCTGTACAATTACCGTATTGAAAGCAATACAAATTACCTGCGATCTTGTAAATACGTTGAATTTAATGTTCACAAGTACTAGGGAAACAGCAATTCAGTATTATTAAGTAATGAGTGTACTTTATTCAGCTCTGTCAATCCACATGTTTTATGCTAGCTACGTTCATGCAGTATAATATCATATTGCTGACTTGATGTTTTTGATCAACACGCTGATGGGTATGTGCCATCTCTTCGCTTTTACGTCACCAGTCTTGTGAATTGGGGATACACCACGGTCTGCGTATACTTGAGAAAGTTTGGTGTATGGTTGTGTCCCTTGATCACGGACTTGTGTAACTGGTGTGTTTGAGAACAGATTGTGGTTTACCTCCGCTGGCAGCCTGTTGATTTATTTCTTGAGAGATGGACACGTGTATCATTGGATTGCGGAATAACTATATCTGTATACGTATTCATGCTTCATATTTGATCAATATATATTAGTGTTTATGTCAATTCATTTTTGTTTGTGAGGTTTTTCTGTTTGAGATTTCCACTGGCAATCTTCGGAAAATTGTAACCTATTTTATTTTTGGGGGTGGGTTATTATATTTTGGCTTTTTATGGAGTGCTAGTGGAAATATCAAACATGTGTAGGGGAAGCAACTCCTGCCCATGCTTACAATAGTATTGACTGCGGTTGTTTCCCTTACACAAACTATTTAGCTAACATGAGTTATCTCCCACTCTGACTGTGTCCCAGCTATTTGATACATGCTTGGCAAATGCATGGAGATGCTGGGATGCAGTCAGGGGAGAGAACTAGGGAGCGACATCATAGAACCTGTGCGCAAGACGTGGTAAAATTTAGAAAAGTTGAATAAAGAAGATTTAATCGTTCGAACTCTTGATATATATATTCCCCTCAGCCAGCAAGTCCTACGGCATTCCTACACTAGACTGATCACAATCATCGTGGTATCTTTATCTACGGCATTCCTACACTAGACTGATCACAATCATCGTGGTATCTTTATCTACGGCATTCCTACACTAGACTGATCACAATCATCGTGGTATCTGTATCGCCGGTGTATGTAGTGGGTGGCCGTTATCTTTAATATTTGTTATTAATAATATTTAACTTCATTAAGAAATCACATCAGCTTCAGATACAGTCAAGCCGGAGTATCAACAACATTCAATTTGATAAATAAATATACGAAGGCGGGGATATAAATCAAAATGATGAAAGTACTGCTCGCCACTGGGATATTCGTCGCCTATTACAATACGTGCTTTCTAAGAATTTTAGTAAGCATAGTAGCCGAGGCTGACAATAAACGAACATATCCAATAATCCAATAACCTAAGGCAAACAATGTTTGTTTCCTATTACGCTTTTAAAATTATATGTAGGTAGGTAGGTAGGAAAAAGTTGTTATTTTGTAAAAACGTTTTGTCTTCTCTCGACATCAGTAGCCTATTTCACCAACATTGTAAAGTATACTTATGTAGCAAAGTATACTTTGAGAGAGAAATTTATAATTTAAGGATAAATTTATTATTGTTTTATTATACTTAATTTATTACATTATCACAGCCATTATGTAATGTAATAAATGTAATAAATTCAGTATTATAAGTATGCATACTTTAAATCATCAAATATATGCAGTTGCTAGTTCTATATGAAATAATCGATTTCGGGAAAAATAATGATTACCCCCTCAAAGTATACTTTGCTAGATAAGCATACTTTGCAATGTTGGTGAAATAGGCTACAGATCCACGTCCAATTTAGAGTAGTAGTGCAATGATACCACGAACGTCAAGCAAAGTGGTAATCAAATTGAATCCCGATTTCCATCTTAAGGACACGTTCTATAATTGATCATCCTTTAATTCAAAGATAATTGATTCGTAAACTTGATGGAATATATGTATTACATATACGTGAACACTGCCTCATTACTGTATCCTACATTAGGCCATTGAACAGCAATAACATTATTGGGAGGAGGGGCGATGTTGCTAGGGGGGTCCGGAGGCATGCTCCCCAAGAAATTTTTGAAATCTAAGAGGCGTGAAACGCCAGTTCTGCATTCTCAGGGCCCAGTCTTGAGGGCCCAAATGGCCCAATGTTGCTAGGGGGACCGGGGGCATACTCCCCCGTAAAGTTATCAAATATAAGATGCGTGAAATGCCATTTCCTGCATTGTCAGGCCCAGTCTTGAGGACCCAAAGAGCCTGATTTTGCTATGAGGTCCTAGGGCCGCAGCCCCTAAACAAACAAACAAACAAACAAAAGTAATCAGGATGTGCACTGTTCGTCATTCCATCTTGAAACGCCCAATCATGATGCCAACAAGCCGCGAATGTAGATCGTTACAGCTACAGTAGTACTATTTGATAAGGAGCTACACTGGTCACATATCTCATAAGCCCCATTTCTACAGTCACTGAATTACGAACTGTGTATACCCTGATCAGACTGTGTGGATGCGCAGGCTGATCTGGCGCTGCACTGGTTGCATAACATATAACCCCCTTTTCTCCAGTCACAGACTTCCAACGCGCTAGAACCACACTTATGACACGAAGCGCCAACCTGGTCGATTCTAATGCGTTGTTTCTCGTTTCTAGCTCGTTACTTCTGTTTTCTAACACGTTAGACTTTTAACGTAGTTTTGAGAAGTAACGCGTTAGAAATATGTATTTTACTATATAGTTCATACATTTGTAACGCGCTACTTCTCAAAAGTAACGCGTTAGAATCGGGACTTATGACACGACCCGCCACTAATAAGAGTTTACCTATGGCAAGCCAAATGCACAATAATTCCTTAAACCATGATTTGGAGCTCAAACCCTAGTTTAGGCTCCTCAAACCCTAGTTTGGGCTTAAACTGCCATTTGAGATCCCAAATCGTAGTTTTCTTAAACCCTGGTTTGAGCAATTATTGTGCACTTGGCGGCAGAAACCACCGTTTGGACTCTCAAACTAGGGTTTCTGATAGCTTAAACCACGGTTTGAGCTCAAACCCCAGTTTAGACTGCCCAAGCCCTAGTTTAGGCTCGCCAAATGCACAATAATTCCTAAACCCCAGTTTGAGAGTCTAAACCAGGGTTTAGGCTCTCAAACCCCAGTTTGAGCAATTATTGTGCATTTGGCCAGAAACTGCCGTTTCAGGTCGTAATCGAATAAAAAGACTAAACCCTAGTTTGGACGCAAACCACAGTTTAAGAAAAAAACTGCCAATCGTGATCCCAAACGGTAGTTTTCTTAAACTCTGGTTTGAGCAATTATTGTGCACTTGGCGGCAGAAACCACCGTTTGGACGCTCAAACTAGGGTTTCTGATAGCTTAAACCACGGTTTGAGCTCAAACCCCAGTTTAGACTGCCCAAACCCTAGTTTAGGCTCGCGAAATGCACAATAATTCCTTAAACCCCAGTTTGAGAGTCTAAACCAGGGTTTAGGCTCTCAAACCCCAGTTTGAGCAATTATTGTGCATTTGGCCAGAAACTGCCGTTTGAGGTCGTAATCGAATAAAAAGCCTAAACCCTTGTTTGGACCCAAACCACAGCTTAAGAAAAAAACTGCCAATCGTGATCCCAAACTGTAGTTTTCTTAAACCCTGGTTTGAGCAATTATTGTGCACTTGGCGGCAGAAACCACCGTTTGGACGCTCAAACTAGGGTTTCTGATAGCTTAAGCCACGGTTTGAGCTGAAACCCCAGTTTAGACTGCCCAAACCCTAGATTAGGCTCGTCAAATGGATCAAATGCACAATAATTCACTAAACCCCAGTTTGAGAGCCTTGGTTTAGGCTCTCAAACCCCAGTTTGAGCAATTATTGTGCGTTTGGCCAGAAACTGCCGTTTGAGGTCGTAATCGGTAGTTAATTTACTAAATCGGCCTAGACCTTGGTTTCTGTTACCCGTCACACCCCGAGTTACGATTGGTTAAAGTGATCACAAAACCTGGTTATCATTGGCTGATCGCTTAAAATATGTTTTTGGCATCCGTCACACCCCGAGTTACGATTAGTTCATCGATCTCAAAGCCTAGTTACCATTGGATGATCGATTTAGCCTACGGTTATCGGAGGCATGGAAATGCACGGCGTCACTAAATGGCGTAATGGTCGATTATTTGGATAAAGGTGAAAATACGGCGTAATGGGGGAAAGAAAATTGGCGTAATTATCTGAGAGAGGTGAATGCTCATCCATCCATCCATCCATCTTTTATTTTCTTTATTGATTTAAAAGACTAACCCAAAACCAATTGCGTATAGTACACGGGATATGTGTAATGTGGTATGTGGCTCTTACTATTAATGTGACCAGAAACACATATTACTTATGTCTCTGATGTCACATATAGCATAATAATCCAAATAATTCATTGATTGGAATTTCAAGTTATCAGTTCTACTTATTTTTGCTGACTGACAAAATTAAATAGGAATAGAGCTGAATTAACTTCAATTTCATGTTAGCATTCCTAAAAAGTACTTACTTTTGCTTAATTTAACTTGCGAAATCGCCTATAATCATCGTAACCGACCGATCATAAATAAATTTGAAGCCACCTGAATTTATAGCATAATTAATTGAAGTAACGTGAAGTTCAAGTTACAATTCATAAAAATGACTTATTGTTGCTGACCATCAAAAAAATTAACTTCCGAAATCTTATATCAAACAGACGGAGAATAATTAAATTGGAATACAGCTGAATAATAATTGAATTAACTTGAATTTCAAGTTAGCATTCCTAAATATTGCTTAATTTTGCTGACCGCCAAAATATTTAACTTGCGATATCTAATATCATACCGATCGAGGAAAATTAAATTGGAATACACCTGAATTCATAGCATAATTCATTGAATTAACTTGAAGTTCAAGTTAGCATTCCTAAAAATTACTTAATTTTCCTAACCGCAAAAAAAATTGACTTGCGATATGGCCGAAAATGGAGCTCGCAAAACCTCATTACATACCGAACGAGCATAAATAAATTTGAATACAGCTGAATTTATACCATAGTAATTGAATTATCTTGAATTTCAAGTTAGCAGTCCCAAAAATTACTTATTTTTACTGACCGCCAAAACATTTAACTTGCGAAATCTTATATCATACAGACCGAGCATAACTAAATTTGAATACAGCTGAATGATTAATTGAAATAATTTTAATTTCAAATTAGCATTTCTAAAAATTGCTTATTTTTGCTAACCACAAAAAGATTTAACTTGCGATATCTCATATATCATGCCGACCGAGGATAATTAAATGTGTAAACACCTGAAATTATAGAATAATTCATTGAATTAGCTTGAACTTCAAGTTAGCAT
Organism: Conchocele bisecta; assembly: GCA_029237695.1. NCBI lineage: Eukaryota > Metazoa > Mollusca > Bivalvia > Lucinida > Thyasiridae > Conchocele > Conchocele bisecta. The sequence continues at coordinate 18,859,426 of CM055277.1, forward strand.
TCCTCAAAATTACTTATTTTACCTGATAGCCAAAACATTTAACTTGTGATATCTCATATCATACCGACCAATGTTAATTAAATGTGTATACACCTGAAATTATAACATAATTAATTGAATTAGCTTGAAATTCAAGTTAGCTTTCCTAAAAATTACTTATTTTTCCAGACCGCGAAAGAATTTAACTTGCGACATCTCATATCATACCGACCGAGCATAATTAAATTGGAATACACCTGAATTTAACTTTTTGAATCTCATATCGTAGCGACCGATCATAATTGAATTTGAATACACCTAAATTTATAGCATAATTAATGGAATTAGCTTGAATTTCAAGTCAGCATTCCTAACTATTACTCATAAAAATAAAATTTAACTCAGGCTTGCGGAATCTCATATCATACCGACCGAGCATAATTAAATTGGAATACAGCTGAATTTAAATTCATAGCATAATTAATTGAATTAACTTGAATTTCAAGTTAGCAGTCCCAAAAATTACTTAATTTTGCAGACCGCCAAAAAATGGAACTTGCAAAATCTTATTACATACCGACCGAGCATAATTAAATTTGAATACAGCTGAATAATTAATTCCATTGCAAAATCTGATATTATACCGACCGAGTATAATTAAATTTGAACACATTTAATTTTGACTAGCCGAATATCGAATGGCGGCCGACAAAATATTTTATTATGAAGTCTCAAATCTTACAAACCGAGCATAAGTCTTGCAAAATATCACATTCATCATGTTCATAGAAATTAATTATTCATGCCAGCCTGCAAAATATTTTATTTGTGAAGTCTCAAATCTTACAAACCGACCATAATTTTTGCAAAATATCGCATTCATAAAAACGATTTATGTCGGCCGACAAAATATTAATTTGCGAACACTCAAATCTTAAAAAAACAAGTTTTTTTTTTTTTTTAAATTATCGCATTCATAACTGAAAAATTAACTACGTATGCCGGCCGACTAAATATTTCATTCATGAAGTCTCAAATCTTGCAAACCGAGCATAATTATTGCAAAATAATTAATGATCTTCTTCTCAGTGGTTTGTTGCAGAGAGAAATTAAGCATTTGTTTAATTTATATTGGCAAACTGCTGAATTTACATGAAAAATTAGTTATTTTTTTCTGACCACAAAAAAATATAAATTGTGAAGTATCCTAGTATATATTATATAGTATTATATTTCCAGAAGATTGAATTATCCTATTCAACTTGTCTAAAACTCTAATTAAGCAACAGTTTAAATTAATTAGGCAACAACTGAATTTCATTAGTCGAAGACATTAGTTATGCATCAATTTAATTTCTATTGGCTAAATATTCATAAAAAATTAATTATTTACTATACCAGCCGACAACTATTTCATTTGTGAAGTCTCAAATCTTACAAACCAAGCATAATTTTTGCAAAATATCGCATTCATAAAAATTAATTATTTATGTCGGCGTACACAATATTCTATTTGTAAGTCTCAGATCTTACAAACTAAGTATAATTTTAATGATCTTCTGACTTGTTGCAGGGAGTAATTAAGCATCTATTTAATATATATTGGCAATTACCGCTGAATTTACATAAAAAAAACATGTCTGCTCACCGCCAAAGAATGTAACTTGTGAAGTCTCATAGCATATCGACAGAGCATAATAATTGGATTATCTTATTCAGCTTGTTGAAAACTCTAATTACAAACCGATATTAATTTTTGGAAAATATTGCCATAAAATTAATTATTTATATCAGTCAAAAATATTTAATTTACTCGTATAAGTAGAATCCCCACTGTATCCAGACTGATTAGGGACTACACTGATGTACATATTGCCGGTAGTCTAAGCTGATCAGGGACTACTAGTGCATGTGCTGCAGTGCATGGTGTCGGTTGTCTGGTCAACCTAGTTAGATATGGAGGCTGATCAGGGACTACGTTGGTATACATAGTGTCGGTAGTCTGATCAACATAGCTAGGTATGCCGCGTGATTAGGGACTACACTGATGTACATAATGTCGATAGCCTGATCAACCTAACTAGATGTGCCGCCTGATCAGGGACTACACTGATATACATAGTGTCGGTAGCCTGATCAACCTAGCTAAGATATGTCGCTTGATCAGGGACTACGCTCGTATACTATATTAATGTTGGACAAAACACCCTTTGACATAACGCCCTTCGTGTGAAAATGACAACATGGACAAAATCCCCTTCATGATTTTGATAGGGTGACCATAACCCCCTTCATGATTTATACAGGGTGGACATAACCCCCTTCATGATTTTTACAGGGTGGAAAAAACCCCCTTCATTAATTCCAGGGATGAATTTAACATTTGTTTGCTGTTTATTATTATTGATGATATTATTTTACTAAAACAAATCATAATATACAACAAAAACATATTCATATATTGGCTAATATATAGTGTCGGTAGCCTGATCAACCTAGCTAGATATGGCGCCTGATCAGGGACTACACCGGTGTACGGATTACCGATAATCTGATCAACCTAGGTATATATGCCGGCTGCTCAGGGATACACCGGTGTACAGATTACTGATAGTCTGATCAACCCAACTGGATATGCCGGCTGCTCTGGGACTACACTGGTGTACAGATTACCGATAGTCTGATCAACCTAGCTAGCTATGACGGCTGCTCAGGGACTACACTGGTGTACAGATTACTGATAGTCTGATCAACCTATCTAGATATGCCGGCTGCTCAGGGAATACACCGGTGTACAGATTACTGATAGTCTGATCAACCTAGCTAGATATGCCGGCTGCTCAGGGAATACACCTGTGTACAGATTACTGATAGTTTGATCAACCCAACTTGATATGACGGCTGCTCAGGGACTACACTAGTGTACATATTACTGGTAGTCTGATCAACCCAGCTGGATATGCCGGCTGCTCAGGGACTAGACCGGTGTACAGATTACTGATAGTCCGATCAACCTAGCTAGATCAACCTAGCCACTGGCTGCTCAGGGACTACACTGTTGTATATATTAGCGATAGTGTGGTCGTCCCAAGTTGTATTACCCGTACACAAGCGGTGACTGAATAATACAAAGACCATATTTCACTAAACATGTTACCGCCAATACCGTTGTCAGTTAAACGCCGCCATAAAATGCCTCTGTCAACTGAGTCAAACGCCTTTTTGAAATCGACAAAGGCACAGTATGTCGAGCGTTTTTCCTTAAATGTACATGCCCACGTGCCAGGTTATAATAAAGGGAGGCATATTGTTTTCGTCCGTTCGTCAGATATGACATTCTTCGGGCTAATTAAACAGTCATTAACCATTTCCAGACGACATAATTGACATTATTATACTTCGTATATCAAACATGAATTTCCACACGGATATCAGGGGCGATAACATACCAGTGTTTCCTTAAAATGTTAACTGACATTACTATTTATTATCTGTATTTATTTTTTGATGTGTAATGATGATACTTTATAATCTGTCTAAAATATTATTTTTTCAGGTGACTCATTGAATTACAATGTAGAATAAATAATTAAGAAATACCATGCCATGCCTATGCATATGAAATAGCCTGATACCACCGCGCGTCACAATCAGCAAGATACATATTACTAAATGATTATACATGTATAGCGGGCACTCATGATGTTTAGAACTGGTGGAATAGTGACACAATTATACACTTATTTAGATCTTATAAAGAACAGTTTGTGCCTCCTGAGTGGGCATGTACACGTTTCAATTATATTCGTGAGTAATACAATATGGTCTATTGTACTGGTGAATATAAATTCAGACGGGCAATATGACACCAAATTCACTGTATAATCACAATAACTTATAATATTTCTACACTGGTCGCAAACCCCATACATCCAATTTCTCCAGTCAGAACCACACAGACCCTAGCGAATACCAAGAACGGAAGACATTATACTAGACTATTGTTGGTAGCGAATTTAGAATAATTTAGGTGCATATATAGATCAGCCACATACATATCGACTACTGTAGTATCATCTTCAGGTAATCTGTAAAGCGAATACACGCTGGCCAATTTTCATCTCTCTCCCCAATTAGTTTCCCTAAAAAAATAGTTTGTTTTGATACTACGAGTACATATATACATCAACTTTATTGGGCTCGGCTCGGATGCGTTTAGTCTCGCCAAATAAATATGAAATGTCACTAGCCTGGTATGTTCAATGTACATTGAAGCTATACAGCTATATTAATTCACCACTTCCTGATCTAACTTGTGGCTTTATACGTGTTTAAATCATGTAAATATTCATGTAAATGTACTCGTAACTGATTTGCCACAATATATTTTGCCACAGTTAGATAACTGTTCGTCCGCATGTACGAGAAACTAATACGCTAACTTTAGCGGGTGGATTATCGATCGAACGTGATTCAACTGCAGGCCCGTAGCGGTGAATAAAATAACGCCACGGCGGACTATTGAGCGGAGGCCCACCCCCCCCCCCCCCCACCCCAACAAAAATGGTGTTTCCTGCGCCCTAGGGCCAAAGTAGTGCCACTGGTGCGCCGTGGGTGCCGTGTTGGTGTCTATGGCTATTGGCAATATATTCTGTTATGCATAAGATTTTGTTGCGGTTTCCACATCCAAATAGTTATTTCAAGGCAGGATGACTCAGCTGCTTCCAATGCCGTACTACTAAAATGCAAAAGAGGCATATATATATTCAAAATTGCCGCCAATTTAAAAAAATTCTGTATTTTTTAGTTTTTTAAATAACTTAAGTGGACGTTTTCGAGACTTTAGTTCATAACTGAAGACACATGCTCTGTCATGTTCTAGCATACACTTGCATATTTAATAAACAGTTCTTCTGCTGCAGAAACTGGAACTCAATATGCCTAATTTGCATAAAACAAGATGGCCGCCATCGAAGAATGAAAATATGACTATTGCATGGCTATATATTCTGTTATACGCGAGATTTTGATGAGGTTTCCACATCCAAATAGTTATTTTAAGGCAGGATGACTCGGATGCTTCCAATGCTGTACTACTAAAATGCAAAAGAGGCATGTATATATTCAAAATGGCCGCCAATTTAAGTGGTTTGCTGTCTTTTTAGTTTTTTAAATAACGTTTGTGGATGCTTTCGAGATTTTAGTTTACAAATCAAGACACATGCTCTGTCACGTTCTAGTTTACACTTGGTTATTGAATAAACAATACTTCTGTATTTACTGTTATAACTCGACATATGGTATCATGTTAGTAGTGTTTAATTATCACATTCCAATCAATCTACTTCTGCTGGACAGTACTAATGGACATAATCTGCATCTTCCTCATCTGAACTGTCGCCTGCTTCCATCGTTTCCTGAAGGATGTTAACCAACTCTGGCGGTATTATTTCCCCGCTGGTCCATAAGGGTTCTAATTTTCCTTCCTCCAATGTCCAGCCATGTCCATCTGTGGGTTCTGGTGTAGTAAGCAGTGGTATGTGCGACTGTTTCCAGATAGCCACCTGGTAGTTAACACGTCGTGTGTGTTAATGCAAACAATCATGACATGGTGGTAGTGAACCCATATCGACACTATTGGTAGGATCCAGTTTGTCATCACACTTTTCTTTCAGCTTGAACAGTCGGCACTGATTAATGTCTGAAAATCTGGGATTTCTGTACATAGAACATGTAAGTTCCTCTAGCTTTTGGTACACAGCATCTGGAACATCCCATGTATGTCGGGATCAACTGTGGCTTCTTCGCCAATGACTTTATTTCGTTAACTTTCCCCTTGCCTTTAAAGGCACTTGTGGTGTCGCAGCCGGTGTACACGTGCAGAACCATGAGTGCCGTGCGATGTTCCTCCGAATACTGACTGGCGATGTCGCTAATATTCAGCAGTCTCTTCTTATTTCCTGACCCAGTGTCAAATAAGATTGCTGTATCTTGTAGCTGTGACACATAATGTAGTAGTACAAAGAAGATATCACTGTCTGGACTTCGTACTCTGATGTTTGTGTACTCTTTTTCCTGGCCGTACATGCAATACAGAATTACTCTGGTGTCTGTTTCCTCCTGAGTTGATTCTGACGCACCTATTTCGGTTGTCTCAGTTCTGATACCATCAGCTGACGTGAACATGTATGCTTTACCGTCACATACCAGCATCACTTTCCTCCCACTGATCTTACTGGCCATGAAGTCCATGCTCCATACTTTGTAGATTACACGTACTAGCTGTTCCTTATTTTCACTGTTCATGAGAAAGAGATGCCAGTCTGCTGTACTAAAGATGACGTCTGCCTTCTTTGGCAACATATCAAACAACGCGACATTGATATCTTTGAAGTTAGGAGGGATCGTTTTCATTCAATGAAATATCGCATTTCCATCTTGAATAACAAGTGTGATCTTGCAACGCTGATTGCACCCCTCTTCAACAGCTCAGTTGCTCCTGGATGCGATGTTTCTATGTTGGCAATGGAGACAGAATAGAATGTAAGGTACCGAGCATAATTTTGTCCGTCAAAACCGAAGAAGATATCCGGCATAAGATGAAGACATTGGGCATACTGAAGAAAGTTGTTTTCCTTAACTGCCGGTATAAGTTGAAGTACAAGCCATACTTGATCCATGTAACACATCCATAAGTGTCCAGTTTTACCTAACACACCATGGCGAACGTGTTCTCTGTACTCAACTAGCTGTCTAATGTAATTTGCTACTTCATCATCGCTGAGAACAGTTTTCATATTAACTTTCACATACGCTTTCAAAAACGTTTTCCTCATTTCTACTTGAAAGAAACTGATTTAAGAGCAATCTCTCCAGACCATCCAGGACATTTTTATGACAGTACATAGCTCGTTCATAGTGTTTGCCGGACATTACACATTGGAGTGATCCCGCACCTATCAAGTCGGCTTCTAGAAACACATCTGAGAGTCCCGAGCCGCTCATTTTTTTCCCTAACATTTTCATGTAAGCACATGTCATGTGAAATGTTCCAATCATGGCTAAATTTGAGCTGTACCTCTCTGGCCAGTTCCATATGATGGGGTATGCTTTCATACATACACCCAGATCAAAGGTTGTGATTGCGTAGTCCTGTCCAACTTCCTTGGTCGCGTCTTCCGCATAACGTAGACACTCCTGAACTGTTTTGTAGTCCGTTATTGGCTTATTGATAACTGGATAGTATCCTATTGTTGTCAGTTTTGTAGGTGTCTCTCCAGTTAAAGACACAAAGCCGGTCCACGCTGGTACTTCCTGATCAGTTTTACTCTTGTGTAACCGAGTCAATATACAGAGCAGATTTCTGTTTGCTATTTCATTATTTATTTCGCCAGTTTCAGGATGCGTCCACTGGATGACTTCATATCCTGGACTCCTACGTAGCGTAATGACACACTCAGGTAGAGTTTCTGCCGATTCCAGTTTCAGCGAGCGAGTTTTTGTCTTTGACACTGTTGGTATTTCTGGTACGACTCCGCCATGATCGTTTTCACAGTCAATGTCCTGCATCATTATACCATGAGCTGTATGAATGGACCCCTTTCAAGTTAGATCATTAATTATTTGATCGAAGTTGTCAAATTCAGAGTGAAAGATTGATGGCACATTGGGGTTACAAACTATTTGAGTCGTGAGTAGTGTTCATGTGTGTTGTAATGCTTCAGCTATAACTGTTTCGAGTTCAAGGGAGAAGGAATAACTTTCGGAATGTCCCAGACGATTCAACAACGTTGTGAGTTCTGCACTACGAAACATATGTCTAAGTGTCATGCACACCATTATGTGCTTAGGCATTTTCCACTGTTCATTGGTTACTGCTCTGCATATGTCTTGCCCAATGGAACACACAAGTCGGGAAACTTTTGTAGACTGTACACCTAATTTGCCTGACAAAACATAGTTCAAAAACAGTTCAAGCGCATGGGGTATCACATTTGTTGTCATTGCTTCAAGCTCCTGAACTACTGGGAGCCATCATCCGCGTTTGTGTATGCCTCAAGAGATATGATGCAACTTCTTCTAACACATTTTTCGATCCTAGCACATATGCACATTTAACAGCACTTTCTATATCTGTCTTTGAGCTATATGCAATGTAAGATTGGTATTTTCCCGTCTTATCGAGCTTAATACAAAATGCTAATGCATGGCTGTATGTTTCATTCTTTTCTAGCTTTGCTTTCAGTTTTTTACTTCTATAGTCTGGGTTTGAAAAATCGGTATTTGTTAGAGCAGTAACGTAGAGGTCACGCAGTACACTGAGTTGTATGCATATTATGTCCATTAGTACTGTCCAGCAGAAGTAGATTGATTGGAATGTGATAATTAAACACTACTAACATGATACCATATGTCGAGTTATAACAATAAATACAGAAGTATTGTTTATTCAATAACCAAGTGTATTCTAGAACGTGACAGAGCATGTGTCTTGATTTGTAAACTAAAATCTCGAAAGCATCCACAAAAGTAATTTAAAAAACTAAAAAAGACAGCAAACCACTTAAATTGGCGGCCATTTTGAATATATACATGCCTCTTTTGCATTTTAGTAGTACAGCATTGGAAGCATCCGAGTCATCTTGCCTTGAAATAATTATTTGGATGTGGAAACCTCATCAAAATCTCGCGTATAACAGAATATATAGCCAATAGCCATATTTTCATTCTTCGATGGCGGCCATCTTGTTTTATGCAAATTAGGCATATTGAGTTCCAGTTTCTGCAGCAGAAGAACTGATTATTAAATATGCAAGTGTATGCTAGAACATGACAGAGCATGTGTCTTCAGTTATGAACTAAAGTCTCGAAAACGTCCACAAAAGTTATTTAAAAAACTAAAAAAGACAGCAAATTTTTAAAATTGGCGGCCATTTTGAATACATACATGCTCTTTTGCATTTTAGTAGTACGGCATTGGAAGCATCTGAGTCATCCTGCCTTAAAATAACTATTTGGATGTGGAAACCTCAACAAAATCTCATGCATAACGGAATATATTGCCAATAGCCATATTTTCATTTTTCGATGGCGGCCATCTTGTTTTATGTAAATTAGGCATATTGAGTTCCAGTTCCTGCAGAAGAACTGTTTATTAAATATGCAAGTGCATGCTAGAACATGACATAGCATGTGTCTTCAGTTATGAACTAAAGTCTCGAAAACGTCCACAAATGTTATTTAAAAAGCTAAAAAAGACAGCAAATTCTTAAATTTGGCGGCAATTTTTAATATATACATGCCTCTTTTGCATTTTAGTAGTACGGCATTGGAAACATGTGAGTCATCCTGCCTTAAAATAACTATTTGGATGTGAAAACCTCAACATAATCTCGTGCATAACAGAATATATTGCCAATAGCCATATTTTCATTTTTCGATGGCGGCCATCTTGGATTTATGCAAATTAAGCATAGTGAGTCCCAACTTATGCAACTGAAATAATTTTTTTCTGACTCAGGGCATCTTTACTGACATTTTGATACCCATTTGGCTCTGCCAAGGGGTGTGTGCATGGTGAGCCTTCCTGGCCCACCGCCTACTATCACATCATCATGTCCATACATTGTCCATACATTGATTTGTATCAACGGGCGTTAATACTGTATAAATTACAGTGATTACTTGCCTTGAGATTATTATAACGCCATTTGCTTCGTTGTTTATAGTAAGGTATGTAGCTTCTGGTCGGACACAAGCTCGTATTTCAACAACATAACATTTTTAAAATAGTAATGTTCTATACATTCTATGTACATGCATTTCTGCAGGATAAACAATAATTCTCGAATGAATATGTGAATTTGCCATCGCAATATTGACGTTAGGGCGTTACACACAGTATTTCAGTTATGATACGAGGTCGTGTCCGACCTAGGAAATTGATATTATTTGCATAATTGTGTTCTAACTAATGTACTTGAGCAAGATAACATTACTTTTCATTGAACATGTGCACTTTTCGACATTTGTTTAGTGTTAATAAAATCGTGGAATGGGTTATGAAACGAGGTCGTGTTCGACCAAAGCTACAAACCTTGTTGTTCATATATAGTATTAAAGGTGCATACCCACGCAGTAGGCACACCATGTTCTTTATATCAGATACATCATCCCATGTAATGACGCTATAACTGTAAGGTTTATCGATCATCCTTTCCTTAATCCGTCGCGATTACGCAATGGTGATTATACGAAGGAAGAGCCTCACCCATCCCGTTGCCTAAGCCTTGCAGATATGTTTTCCCATTCACGGCACTAACCTGCTATTCTCTATTTATCTTGGCATGCTATTTGTGCGGCAGGCACAGTCTGTTCATGGCATACACCGATTCTGCGATTGCTTATAGATTGGTGTCGAGGAATACAGTAATGTCATAAACTGCCTGTTCCTGGCGCACTATGATCTGGTTCTACACTGTTTGCTATGTATATGGTATGAGTGACATTGGTTTTGCCAGGGTGTATGACCATGTGTGGCCGTGACTGGAGAATTGGGATCCACGGGACTATGACCAGCGTAGCCCCTGATCAAATGTCACACTTCACTAGCATGTTGGCGATCTATATTGCTTGACAGCAGCATGAGAGATGCTTTCTTGATTGAACGGTGAACAGTGCAGATCCTGACCAGACTTGTTGGAGGCACAGGCTGATCTGGATCTACACTGGTTACAAACCCCATAAGCTCCACCTCTCCACATGTACTTGTACAGGTAATATATAGGATTTAGTACTAAACCCATTAACCCTGCATTACATGACCTTAGCTGTTGATAGGCCGTTAAACCCCAACAAACAAACAAACTCAGACGGCTGGTATATCCGAAGATTAGAAACCATTCCACGTGTTAAATCCCCATAAACATGTTCACACCTGCATGTGAAGATGTCTATTATATATATGGAGAATGTAGATTAAACATGAGGGAAATTAATCTTTCGAAAATGACATCAATATTCTACGGTGGCACAGAGGGGACATGGAAATATGTTTTACTTTCACGCGATAGCTATTGCGTGCGCCCGCGAAAGGAAAATATATGTCCATGTCCCCTCTGTGCCACCATAATATTCGACCATATGTTATGAAATAACAAATAGGCACATTCCTACGGAGCCCCGCAGGGGACATGGATTTGTTTTTATTAATTCGGTCCCTCAATTTAACAATTCGTTCCCTCGAATTAAATATTCGTTCCCACGATATAACAATTCGTTCCCACGAAATAACAATTCGTTCCCTCGAATTGACAATTAGTTCCCACGAAATAACAGTTCGTTCCCTCCATTTAGAAATTCGTTCCCTCAAATTAACAATTCGTTCCCACGATATAATAATTCTGGAAACAAGAAGTAGTGTGACGAAATTGCGTGACGCATTTTTGTTTTCTTGTATTTAAGGGTAGGAATTTTGGCTCGAGGACCTGCCAAACCCGGGCATTTGAGCCCAAAAAAGGCAGGCCAATGATCGTTGGCCCGTTTGTTTCTGAATTTACTAATATCTGCCATACAGTCGAAATATGTGCATTAAATGAAGGAGGCAATGAGGCGGTTAATTTAACCTAGCTAGTTCATTCTCCTATCGCACGAAGCCGGTATATAATACCGTGAAAAAGGCTGAGTGTGAGTGCATGTGATATATGGAGACACAGCCGTAACAGTGTTATCCTATATGATGATGATATTTGAGGTTTGGTCAGGGCAAAACATATCAGGCAGGGAATAATCGATATTGGGTTATGCAAAGTATGATGTAATTTGTTTTCGGGTCCAGCTACTGTCGTTTCGCGGTTTATCGTTATATACGAGTAGCTATTATTCGAGTTCAGGTGCGGCGTTTATCTGTTGTTATTTGGTTAGATGACAATGTGTTTCACATATTCTGAAGAGGAAAGAAAAGAGAAGGTAATAAACGGCGGTATATTATGCGTGACACATGATATTTCAATGCATTATTAGCTGGCGAGAATTCAATGTTTCGCATAACATAGATAATGTAATGCAATCAATTAAAATAAAAGAATAATAAAAAAACAAAAAAGAATATATTTAAGAGATTTCACATTTAAACAACGTTATAAAACTATAGTTTGGTCAGCGATCATTTATAAAGTTTAAAAGCAACGTATCAACACGTTCAGGCAGAGACCAGACTATGGCGAAGTTTATGTTATGTCTTTGGATAGCAGCAGCATGTGCGCGGGACGTATTATCAGTTACTAACTGTAAGATTGGCAGATTATGCATGAATATGCGGTTATGACGAATTTACTATTGACTCGCCCTATTAAATAAGTATTAACCCTTACACTGCTGAATTAAATTGTCACCTACTGTTTATTTTTATTTACCATTTTTCTCATCTAAAAGCATGATTTGACTTCTATTTAGAATCATTTCCATTTGAAATGATTCTAAAGTGATGTTAAGCCATGTTTTATTGAGAAAAAAGGCTAACTATAAAACAACAGCAGACGACAATTTTTGTTCCCAGCATTCTAAGAGTTATATATATATTCATATTTATTAAGGACCCGTTCTATACATGATAATCCTTTAATTCAACGATAATTGCTTCGTAAATGGACTATATGTATAACATGTATATATGAACATTGTCTTGTTATATATAGAACGGGTCCTTAAAGGTACATGCCCACTCGTAGGCACAAAATGTTCTTTATATCAGAGACATCATCTGAGACATTTTCTGGCAAATTAAACATTAATACGTCAGTAACCCACATATTGATTGGCATTATTATACATTTTATATCTGACGTATTGACATTGCTATTTATTCTCTGTATTTAATTTTTGATTTGCAATGATCATACTTTATAATGACGAGAAACTGGTATCAGTTTAAGTCAATAAATTCTATTCTATAATCTGTTGAAAATATTATGTTTTCAGGTGACGCATTTAATTAGTATAAATAATTACAAAATAGCATGCCCCATTTGCATATGAAAATAGCCTGATACCACCGCGAGTCACTATCAGTAATATACATATTACTAAATGATTATATCAGCATAGCGGGCAGTCGTAAGTCTTAGAACAGGGGGCCGTTTCACTAAACTTCTTACGACTAAAATGTTCGTAAGCGCAAATTTAGAATCGTCTGCAAATTTCAATTGATGGATTTACATTTATTGAGCATAGGCTGCATATGCAGCCTATGCTCAATAAATGTAAATCCAACAATTATTAACAAGAAAACATTGTTAATGTGAAATTTACAGACTATCATAATTTTGCACTTACGAACATTTTAGTCGTAAGAAGTTTAGTGAAACGGGCCCCTGGTGAATAGTGACACAATTATACACTTATTTCATTGCTATACAGAACATGTTGTGCCTACTGAGTGGGCGTGTACCTTTAAACTCGTTTACTGATTTAATAAGAAAATGTGATATGGCGAAATGTAACATGATAATAGTATACAACATTATAGACGCTAGTGTAATTAATTTAGATAAAATAATTTAGTAACCTTCGATTTCGTCCGTTTCAGATTACATGTCCTCACACTGCGGAGATATTGTAAACGTCAACCTTAACGAGCAAGTGCGTCTCCAGCTGTCTCCATATCAGTACCGTAACAACTGGGATTGCCGACTGCAACTACGTGTAAGCAACAGGGGCCCGTTTCACTAGACTTCGTACGACTAAAATATTCCTACATGAAGTGCAAAATTATGATAGTGTCTAAATTTCATATTAACAATGTGTTTTTGTAAACAATTATTGGATTTACATTTATTGATCATAGGCTGCATATCAATAAATGTAAATCCATCAATTTAAATTCCCAGATGATTCTAAATTTGCACTTATGAACATTTTAGTCGTACGAAGTTTAGTCATACGTCCCCCAAGGGTCCTAAATATAATATATGTGCTCCTCAGAAATACACAAAATGTAAATGAAATAAATAAATTAGTGATGATTTCATAGGAACCATTTTACGAGGTGAAACGTTGTTCCGACACTGACCAAATTGGCAATATGACCTCATGAGACGTCACTATGGAAACTATTGACGGCTTGTGTTGTATTGTGTTTCAATGGGAAACGAAAGTACGTAAACTATACAATAAGAAGAGTTACGTCGTTACGGGCGATATGGGAATATTTAAGGTGTGCATGTAGTATATTTACGTCGTTACGGATGCTATTTATTGCTTATTACATTTCTGTGATATCGAATTTATACATGTATTTAAAACGGCGACCATTTGGAATTTTGGAGATTACTAGTAGCAGAGTTAGCGAACATTTTTGTAATATATATAGTACATTGTAGCTATTCTTTCTCTGGAAATGGTCAGATAGTTAATAAATCAGCAATAAACAAGTTCGGACTATATTAGTTTCCTTGATCCCATGGGAATGACCACAGTACTGTTTATATTTTCAGACAACCTTCGGCAACACATTTCATGTGCATTTCACGAGCATGGACATTCAGTACCGCAGCAAATGTCCATATGACCGCCTCACCATATGGAATGTGACCTCAAGTACAGATGGTCATGTTGAATCTGGTAAGTCACGTGGTATTCTTATCCTTGCATATTTGACATATTTTCTGCTGCGTTATGTATGGTGGGCAATACATTTCATGTGCATTTCACAAGCATGGCCTTCGACTGTCGGTATGCCTACCTTGACATATTGGGCGTGTCTTCAAGTCAGATTTTCATACAGTATCTTGTAAGTCACCTGGTGTTCTGATCCGTAAATAGTTTACATATGTTCCCAGAGCTCCAGACAAGTTTGGTATCTAATGATTAGTATACCCCCATATTTCATTTAACGCATTTTTTACGTTCACAAATGTTTTTTTTTCTTCCTTATTAAATAGGGAACAAATCATAAAACAATAAATACAAATTAAAAATTCACTTATTTGAGCGGCAAAAATCAAACAGCTTTTTTTGCAGCTCAAATAAGTGAATTGTTAAGTCCTTGAATATTTATATAGAAAGTACTATGCCCCCATAATTCAATTTATATTATATTTTACGCTTAAATTTGTATTTTTGTTTTCTTCCTTATTAAATAGGGAACAAATCATAAAAAAAATAAAAATAAAAAAAAAAAAATAATTCACTTATATGAGCTTTTTTGCAGCTCAAATAAGTGAATTTTTAACTGAACTAAGTAAATTTACAACTTTATTACACTATTTGCACTACTCAATTTGAAAATCAATGCATATTTTCACATTGCTGTGAGTATTTTGTACTCCCACCTTTGATAATCAATGCGTATTCCTCTAAAATAAGTGCGTAAAATACGCCAATACGCCCCTTATCTGCAGCGCTGTGCTGTGTATGAGAAGTCACAATTACATACATTCCAGCCATACATAGCGGTACGGAGCCCCGCGGGGGACGTAGAATTCTTTGTTATTAAATCGTTCCCACGAAATAACAATTCGTTCCTTCAATTTAATTTGTTCCCACGAATTAACAATTCGTTCCCTTAATTTAACAATTCGTTCCCACGAAATAACAATTGTTATTTCGTGGGAACATAATTGTTATATCGTGGGAACGAATTGTTAAATTGAGGGAACGAATTGTTAATTCGTGGGAACGAATTGTTAATTCGTGGGAACAAATTGTTATTTCGTGGGAACGCATTAATAAAAATAAATTCATGTCCGCTGCGGCACTCCGTAGACCATAAAGTAGTTCTGGGTACACAAGCATAACGCTAATGACAACATAAACATTATGACGTGGTCCTCTTTGCCACATTTAGATCACGGTTCGTCCGCATGTACGAGGAGATAATCCGCGAGCTTTAACGAGCGGATTATCGATCGTACACGCGGTGATGAACGTGATCTAACTGTGTTATCATCACAACCTCATGTCCATACATTGCCCATGAGCTGTGTAAATGAAGAAACAAAACTCGAAACTGTATCAAGGATGTGACAAGAAAAATTGCCTTTTACTATGACAAATGGCGGATTATATTCCAGGTAGCTATTGGATGTGTGGAAACACGAACAACCACGAATTCAAGTCCACTGGACCGAATATGATGTTTCACTTCGAAAGTGACAGTTCTACCTCCGGGTCCGGCTTTGATGCTATAATCACTCCTTTCCACAACGGTATAATAATCTTATATTGTTTACCTTAGTTTCTCGACCAATGAAAGAACGACATTTCGTCTCAAATAATCGCATATTGCGACGCTTTCGCCAATATGTATTAAATTAATCATTAAATGTTCATCGCTATATTTATAACTGATTTTACGCCTTGTTGTCATCAGTTCACGAGACGCAAAGCATATTACCGCCCACACACTGTCAGTTCGTGCCACACCGCCCATCACATACTAGTATAGCGTTCGAAATTACATTTAGGGGCGGAGTTTCGCGACTGGGCTGGGTAAGCAATAAGAAAGTAATAGTTCACATATTTAATTTTTAATAGACTAATTTCTTGCTCGCTAGCTCGAAATTAATTTATTCAAAAGTAAATATGTGAACTATAACTATTACATAGATGTGACTTTGACTGGAGAAACGGGTCTAATAAGCAGCATGAATCGTTATCAGTATACAGAAGAGTGTTATGTGATTATGAAGTACACTGGCCACACATACTGTACTCCGCGCCGGCTTAAAATGCTTCACGTCGTCGAACGATGCACCAGTTTCCTGACGAAATGTCACTCACCTCTACTTAGAGCTATCGCATAAACGCATTTTAGTCTAGTAATCGACGCGAATATATTGGGAATTCATCAGGATTCCGGCGCCTATATGGACGTGAAACATTTAAAGCCAGCACGGCGTGGGTGAAGCACCAGTGTATATATAATTCATCAGGATCCAGGGATGTGTTGTGGCCTATGAGTTAGAACACATGACTTCCGATCCGGAGGTTGTGGGTTCAAACCACGCCATAGGCATCGTAAATACTTTCGTAGTATTTATATCACACTGGCCTGTCGGACGAGACTTTAGACTGTGGTGCTGTCTCTATATTACCTTATCTTTTGGTGGGACGTTAACGGTACATGCCCACTCAATAGCTTATAATATAGGGAGACAGATAGTTTTGTATATTCTGTAGATATGACATTTTCTGGCAAAACAAATATTCATTCACCATTACCCCACGTATTGATTGGCATTATTATACATTTTATACCTGAAGTAAATGTCCACACTGATATCAGGGGCGATAACCGTGTTTCCTTAAATGTTAACGGACATTACTACATGTATTTATTATCTGTATTTATGTTTTGGTGTGCAATGATCATACTTTATAATCTGTTGAAACTATGACGCATTTAATTCATGTAAATAATTAAAATATATCATGACTCATTTGCATATGAAAATAGTCTGATACCACCGTGAGTCTCTATCAGTAATATAAATATTACTAAATGATTATATATGTATTGCGGGCAGTCGTACGTTTTAGAACTGGTGAATAGTGACACAATTATTCACTTATTTCATTCCTATAAAGAAAATGTTGTGCCTACTGAGTGGGCGTGTACCTTTAAACTCGTTTACTGATTTAATAAGAAAATGGGATATGGCGAAATGTAACATGATAATAGTATACAACATTATAGACGCTAGTGTAATTAATTTAAATAAAATAATTTAGTAACCTTCGATTTCATCCGTTTCAGATTACATGTCCTCACACTGCGGAGATATTGTAAACGTCAACTTTGACGAGCAAGTGCGTCTCCAGCTGTCTCCATATCAGTACCGTAACAACTGGGATTGCCGACTGCAACTCCGTGTAAGCAACAGGGGCCCGTTTCACTAGACATCGTACGACTAAAATATTCCTACATGAAGTGCAAAATTATGATAGTGTCTAAATTTCATATTAACAATGTGTTTTTGTAAACAATTATTGGATTTACATTTATTGAGCATAGGCTACATATCAATAAATGTAAATCCATCAATTGGAATTCCCAGATGATTCTAAATTTGCACTTATGAACATTTTAGTCGTACGAAGTTTAGTCATACGTCCCCCAAGGGTCCTAAATATAATATATGTGCGCCTCAGAAATACACAAAATGTAAATGAAATAAATAAATTAGTGATGATTTAATAGGAACTATTTTACGAGGTGAAACGTTGTTCCGACACTGACCAAATTGGCAATATGACCTCATGAGACGTCAATATGGAAACTATTGACGGCTTGTGTTGTATTGTGTTTCAATGGGAAACGAAAGTACGTAAACTATACAATAAGAAGAGTTACGTCGTTACGGGCGATATGGGAATATTTAAGGTGTGCATGTAGTTTATTTACGTCGTTACGGATGCTATTTATTGCTTATTACATTTCAGGGATATCGAATTTAATATACATGTATTTAAAACGGCGACCATTTTGAATTTTGGAGATTACTAGTAGCAGAGCTAGCGAACATTTCTGTAATATATATAGTAAATTGTAGCTATTCTTTCTCTGGAAATGGTCAGATAGTTAATAAATCAGCAATAAACAAGTTCGGACTATATTAGTTTCCTTGATTCCATGGGAATGACCACAGTACTGTTTATATTTTCAGACAACCTTCGGCAACACATTTCATGTGCATTTCACGAGCATGGACATTGAGAAGAACAGCAACTGTTCATATGACCGCCTCACCATATGGGGTGTGACCTCAAGTAAAGATTTTCATGCTTTCTATTGTAAGTCACGTGGTATTCTTATCCTTGAATATTTTACATATTTTCTACTGCGTTATGTACATGTATGGTGGGCAATACATTTCATGTGCATTTCACAAGCATGGCCTTCGACTGTCGGTATGCCTACCTTGACATATTGGGCGTGTCTTCAAGTCAGATTTTCATACAGTATCTTGTAAGTCACGTGGTGTTCTGATCCGTAAATAGTTTGCATATGTTCCCAGAGCTCCAGACAAGTTTGGTATCTAATGATTAGTATACCCCCATATTTCAATTTAACGCATTTTTTACGTTCACAAATGTTTTTTTTCTTCCTTATTAAATAGGGAACAAATCATAAAACAATAAATACAAATTAAAAATTCACTTATTTGAGCGGCAAAAATCAAACAGCTTTTTTTGCAGTTCAAATAAGGGAATTGTTAACTCCTTGAATATTTATATAAAGAGTACTATGCCCCCATAATTCAATTTATCGTATATTTTACGCTTAAATTTGTATTTTGTTTTCTTCCTTATTAAATAGGGAACAAATCATAAAAAAAAAAAAAAATTAATTCACTTAGATGAGCTTTTTTTTGCAGCTCAAATAAGTGAATTTTTAACTGAACTATGTAAATTTACAACTTCATTACACTATTTGCACTACTCAATTTGAAAATAAATGCGTATTTTCACATTGCTGTGAGTATTTTGTACTCCCACCTTTGATAATAATGCGTATTCCTCTAAAATAAGTGCGTAAAATACGCCAATACGACCCTTATCTGCAGCGCTGTGCTGTGTATGAGAAGTCACAATTACATACATTCCAGCCATACATAGCGGTACGGAGCCCCGCGGGGGACGTGGCATTCTTCGTTATTAAATCGTTCCCACGAAATAACAATTCGTTCCCACAATTTAATTATTCATTCCCACGAATTAACAAATCGTTCCAACTAATTAACTATTCGTTCCCTCAATTTAACAATTCGTTCCCACGAAATCACAATTGTTATTTCGTGGGAACATAATTGTTATATCGTGGGAACGAATTGTTAAATTGAGGGAACGAATTGTTAATTCGTGGGAACGCAGTAATATAAAGAAATTCATGTCCGCTGCGGCGCTCCGTAGACCATAAAGTAGTTCTGGGTACACAAATATGATGCTAATGAGAACATAAACATTATGACGTGGTCCTCTTTGCCACGTTTAGATCACGGTTCGTCCGCATGTACGAGGAGATAATCCGCGAGCTTTACCGAGCGGATTATCGATCGTACACGCGGGGATGAACGTGATCTAACTGTGTTATCATCACAACCTCATTTCCATACATTACCATGTGCTGTGTAAATGAAGAAACAAAACTCGAAACTGTATCAAGGATGTGACAAGAAAAATTGCCTTTTACTATGACAAATGGCGGATTATATTCCAGATGGCTATTTCATGTGTGGAAACGCAAACAACCATGAATACAAGTCCACTGGACCGAATATAACGTTTCACTTCCAAAGTGACAGTTCTACCCCCGGGTCCGGCTTTGATGCTATAATCACTCCTTTCCACACAGGTATAGTCTTATACTGTTTACCTTAGTTTCTCGACCAATGTAAGAACGGCATTTCGTCTCAAATAATCGCATATTGCGACGCTTTCGCCAATATGTATAAAATTAATCATTAACTGTTCAGCGCTATATTTATAACTGAGTGTACGCCTTGTTGTCCTCAGTTTACGAGACGCAAAGCATATTACCGCCCACACACCGTCAGTTCGTGCCACACCGCCCAACACATACTAGTATAGCGATTCTGAATTACATTTAGGGGCGGAGATTCGCGACTGGGCTGGGTAAGCAATAAGAAAGTAATAGTTCACATATTTAATTGTTAATAGACTAATTTCTTGCTCGCTAGCTCGAAATTAATTTATTAAAAAGTAAATATGTGAACTATACCTATTACATAAATGTGACTTTGACTGGAGAAATGGGACTTATGAGTTTTGCGGCAAGTTTAGATCCAGATCAGCCTGTGCGTTCACACAGTCTGATCAGGATCTGCAGTGCTCGCCATTACATCAATAAAACACCTGCTGTGTGTCTAATAAGAATTATGAATCGTTATCAGTTTACAGAAGAGTGTTATGTGATTATGAGGTACATTGGCCACACATACTGTACTCCGCGCCGGCTTAAAATGCTTCACGTCGTCGAACGATGCACCAGTTTCCTGACGAAATGTCACTCACCTCTACTTAGAGCTATCGCATAAACGCATTTTCGTCTAGTAATCGATGCGAATATATTGTGAATTCATCAGGATTCCGGCGCCTATATGGACGTGAAACATTTAAAGCCAGCACGGCGTGGAGTGAAGCACCAGTGTATATATAATTCATCAGGATCCAGGGATGGGTTGTGGCCTATGGGTTAGAACACCTGACTTCCGATCCCGAGGTTGTGGGTTCAAACCACGCCATAGGCATCGTAAATACTTTCATAGTATTTACATCACACTGGCCTGTCGGATGAGACTTTAAATTGTGGTGCTGTCTCTATATGACCTTAGCTTTTGGTGGGACGTTAACGGTACATGTCCACTCAGTAGCTTATAATATAGGGAAAGATAGTTTTGTATATTCTGTAGATATGACATTTTCTGGCAAAACAAATATTCATTCACCATTACCCCACGTATTGATTGGCATTATTATGCATTTTATACCTGACGTAAATGTCCACACTGATATCAGGGGCGATAACCGTGTTTCCTTAAATGTTAACGGACATTACTACATGTATTTATTATCTGTATTTATGTTTTGGTGTGCAATGATCATACTTTATAATCTGTTGAAACTATGACGCATTTAATTCATATAAATAATTAAAAAATAGCGTGCCTCATTTGCATATGAAAATTGTCTGATACCACCACGAGTCACTATCAGTAAATATTTATTACTAAATGATTATATCTGTATAGCGAGCACTCCTAATTTTTAGAACTTAATTCCTATAAAGAACAGTTTGTGCTTACTGAGTGGGAATGTACCTTTAAACCCATTCACATTCACATTTTCTTCATCAGGATACTGCGACTTGGAGGAAGAGTTTGAATGTGACAACGGCCGCTGTATTGACGATTTCATAAAGTGCAGCGACTATAATCCATGCGGAGACAACTCTGAACCTGTGGACTGTCCTTCCGATGACTCGCGATTCCCGATGACTCATTCGACATCGACATCGATTCCCGATGACTCGGCGATTCCCGATGACTCATCGACATCGATTCCCGATGACTCATCGTCTGTTAACGGCTACGTAATCTTTGTTATAGCCGTCGGCGTTATTGTCTTCGTAGTCATCTTCGTAGTCATCGGAAGCCTCGTCGTCGCCAGGTGTAATAAGAAGCCAGACACCGTCGGTCATGTGCTGGTAGGTAGAGACTGGGGCCCGTTTCACTAAACTTCGTACGAATAAATTATGATAGTCTGGAAATTTCACATTAACACAGTTTTCTTGTAAACAATTATTGGATTTACATTTATTGAGCATAGGCTATGCTAAATAAATGTAAATCCATCAGTTGAAATCCAGACTATGCTAGATTTGCACTAACAAACATTTTAGTCGTACGAAGTTTAGTGAAACGGCCCACCCCCGGGGTCAATTTCATTAATCATCGTACGACAAAAAATGTTCTTACCAAGATTTCTAGCAATTTATTTGAGACAGTAATTAGATCCACTGATGCTACCGTGTGTCACATTTCTGCAGAGGGCGTTCAATCTGAAAAAATCCACCAAACATTTCTTACAATGGATGTTAATGCCTTTTTCGTTCTCCGTGTTAGTTTTTCACTAGTTTTGCACGAGCGTCTTAGAAGATTGTAAGTGCAAACTTGCAAACTTGAAATTCGAAAAACATTTAAACTGACATACCATAGTCGGCGGAACCGGAAAAAAATATTGGGGGGGGGGGGGGGGGGCTGGCAATCTTCAGGGCCCGATGTTGCTAGTGTGGCGGTTGTGGGTCCAGGGGCATACGGCCCACGGCTTAGCATCTCGTTCCCAAGAGATGATCTCGTTACTGTGATATAGGATACCGTTCTCACGAGTTAGTTAGTTATAACGAGATCAGATCCCGTGGGAACTAGATCCTATCTCGTGGGAATATATTAATACAGTGAAACCTCTCTAAAGCGGACACCCTGGGAGGTCCCCAGCGCTTTCGGTTTAGAGAGGTTCCCCTGTAAAACAGGCAGACCACTACTTCAAGACACGCGTGAGCGATTTGCGATAAGAATATAGGAATTAATGGCCTTTTTGTGGAATTTATCGGGGTATAAACTTGGAAAAGTCGCGGGAATACTGGACGAAGCGATAAAAAATTACAATTTTCGAAAAAGAATAAAAAAATAACATTTTTATTATTTATTTTTTTTTCGAAAATTGTAATTTCCACAAAAAGGCCATTCATTCCTTATAATTCCAGCATTTGAAATAAATTCATCAAGAAAATGTGTTTATTTTCCGTTTTCTTAAGAATTATTTTAACTGCGCCTCACGGTTACGGAAAGTAGTTCAGCGTGGGAGTTTACTGGGATCTAAGTTATGGACAGACACTTGCTACGCCAATCAAATGTTAGGGAATTGTGTAAATATTTTTGTGCTGGAATTATCACACATTAACATCGGATATAAACTATCAAAGTTAAGCACAAACGACCTTTCTCTGTGATAGAGGATCCACTGTAAGTACATTTGGCTGTTCTGTTTTCTATTTTGCAGGGAACATCCAACGCGGTAAGCGTGTCCACAATTCAGCCGGTGAATATTCCGATGGTCAACACGTCACAAGTTCCACCACAACAAGTTCCACCACCTCCCTACTACCCGCAGTTCCGCTAAGGCCATATCAACTTGTTTCTCCTCTCTTACATGTACATGTACAAAATGTTATAGTACATGTAATTAAACAAGCGCATACTTGTGTCACTATTGTACCAGTTCTAAATATTATGAGTGCCCGTTAGCCTATGCAACTATAATCATTTTGTAATATTTATTTTACTGATAGTGACGCGCGGTGGTATCAGACTGTCTTCATATGCAAATGAGACATGGTATTTTTTAACTACTTATACGAAATAAATGCGTCACCTGAAAAAAAATATTTTCGACAGATTATAAAGTATGATCATTGCACATCAAAAAATAAATACAGAGAATAAATAGTAATGTCCGTTACCCTTTTAAGGAAAGCTTTAAATCTGATCGTGAATTTACGCTTAATAATATGTTAATCAGTGTATTTTCTGCTTCTTTTTTCATAGCGTTTGCTGGTGGAAATTGAAATTCATGTTCAAAACTTCCTCAACGCTTTGCACACTGCAAAGGGTTGGAGAAGTTTATAACATGAATTTTAAATGATTTTGTGACAAATGTATCTCCCGATCAGCCTACACATTGATGAACTTGTCAAGGATCAACACCGTTTTCCGAAACGATGCTATTGTAATATGACGGGGGATTCAGTTGTTACATAATGATCCAATAGCAAAGTATACTTTGAGGGAGAAATTTTCAATTTAAGGATAAATGTATTAATTTTTATTATACTGAATTTATTAATGTAATAAATTCAGTATAATAAGCATGCATACTTTTAATCATCAAATAATATATGCAATCCTTAGTTCTGTATGAAATAATGCATTTCGGAAAAATCAATGATTACTCCCTCAAAGTATACTTTGCTAGATAAGTATACTTTGCAATTTTGATGAAATCGGCTACAGGATTGTTCTTTGGTCATGGCGAGTGACTCTATAGTCATAGGTGACAGAATACCTAAGTCATAACGTGTAATTTGATATTATAACAGATCAAGATATATATATTGTGTACCAATTTGCATACTTTACAAATTAAAATATTTTATAATATATTTATGGGCCGCGCTCTGTGAAAACCAGCCTTAATGACAAAATTTTCGATTTTCACTTTTTTACATTTTCTGATGCGGACACCTTTCAAAAACAATATTCTGAAAAGGAAATGTAATTATGTTTCATAGTTTTTGTTTTATCTCACTTTTTGTAGCACCATGTGAATCACGCACGGAAAAAAACGTAACGTCATCGAGAAAATGACGTTATTGAAACGGCGACGTTTGTACAATGCAACTCAACAGCCTACATTACTTTGCTGATAAGTTACACTAAATGTATCTACAAGTGTTAGTATGTATACTATCAAACATTGAACAGAGTACAACTATGATATGCACATGTAGTGAACAAAACAAACGCACCACTATCGATTTTAAATCTATAATTAGCCGACCTGTGGCTTCGTAATTTGCCACCATCACCATAAGATTCATATAAATGTGTCGTCAGAAAGATACATTGCACTTATCTCAGAATTTAGGCCAGAATATAATTGACGTCATTTACAGTTAATTGTAACGTCATTTATTGATGTAGACATTACGTCACCAAAGACCAAAAAACTAATCGGCATTCCTGGTGTTTGAAATTGTAAATTATATGCACATCGTATCGGTGATTGAAACAAATTCATCTTTTTTGTGTAGAAATGAATGACCAGAATTTGGATAGAATTTGGATAGGCCTATGGCTGCACATGCACAGCGCCCGACGGGGGTCTAGAGGGTAGTCGGACACCCCCGGAGATTTTTAAATAAATTGAAAATCGACTGTCCATTCCTGACTCTCGGAATTATATTTACATCTCAGAAAGCTGGTGGAACGTTTTCCTGTGTAGCCAATATGACTATATATATATGACTGACGGACGGGCTAATGTACATGTACCCCGTACTAGCAGGTCTATGGTAAAATGCTGCGCTGACCCCCACTCTCTCGACTGCCCACCGCTGCAACTGCCCCCCACCCCCCAAACCCTACACACCGAGGGAAGATATTGTTAGGCGTGTCCTCTTAAACAGTTATTGTGCGGGATAACCTTCTTGACCCTGTCTATGAATTTACTGCCGGTACTGATTTCTTTGTGTAAGTTTTCTTCAAATTTTGTGTTCGCATTTATCAACCGTACTATGCAGATTCTTTCATACATTTGTTATTTTCACGAGTGATATCCGCGCGACAGCATACGTATTTATTTAGAAAATGGAATGCATAGTTGTTAAAATCGAAAGTGGTCAACAGAACATTCTCAGCAAAATTATCCATTACTGTGTATTTTTATATTCGTGTGGGTTTGCATTTTTGATAATGGGTTTACCATTTGAATTTGTTTTCTTCATAAACCTGCAATATGTATACATCAATGTTGGGAAAATGTGGAGCTGTAAGGGAGAAAAATGACTTGGAAAGGTGGCGCTAGACGCCACAGGAATGTGTTGCGTGATAACATCCAGCAAGAATGTGTTGCGTGATAACATCCAGGGTATCACAAAGCCAGCTATCCGCCGTTTGGCTCGCCGAGGTGGTGACCCGTTGTGTCCGTGTTCCTCGAGAAAGTAATCCGTGACGCAATCACTTACACCGAGCACGCCAAGAGGAAGACTGTAACTAATACATTTTATTCACTCTAAGCCACATACGTGACACACGAGGTATACAATAGATTACATAATACAACGATGGGTAAAAATACAAAATGCATATGTATAAGCTCACTAGTCATTATAACCATAAAGCATTTCTTATAAAAATAGCTAAATTTCTTAATTGCTTTCCAGATTTTTTCTCAAATAGCTGTGCGAATTTTAAAATATTTGGTCTTCTAAAATAAAATGGCTTGATATACCGTTTTCGAACTCTATCATAGAAGCGGCACTCGAAAAGGAAATGAAACTCGTCACCGAGAGCACCAGCGCCACATTTGTTGCAGACCCTGCTTGCTCTCGGCACACCTGTCCATCTACCAGTTTCGACCGCCAGTCTATGATTACAAGTTCGAAATCTGGTCAATGTTTTTCTTAACCTTTCCGTGAGATTAATTAAATATGTTTCTAATCCAAACTCTGTTTTAAAGATTCTATACGTAATTCCACGTGAAGATGAATCGATGTTGGTGAGCCATGACTGAATAAACTGGTTCTGAAGCTGAGCCCATGTCGTAGTACCGTACACTAAATTTGACCCGATCACAAAATAGATTTTGTTGGAATGAGGCTCCACAGCCTGCGACATTTGGTTAGGCGCGTTTAACCTGCAAATCTGGAATGTATGTGGATTTGCTTTATATTTATTTACACGCCTCCGACTAAAACGGCCCTTTGACAAAAAAAACAAAGCACACAGACGTACATTGTTTAATACAATGCACATGTAGTAAGTAAATTAACAACGATCTGACAAAGTCGGACTTCTTAAATGTGTAAATGTTGGAGACTTGTGCATCTGTGCAGTCTGATCCGTGTCTGCAAAGATTGCAAATATACTAGTAAAATTGCTATACATTCATATAACCATATTTACAAGTGGTAATCTTAAAGAATATTTACATTGTTATCAAACGGCAATCGAACGGCCGATTCAATGTGATTTGTTTAAGGTACATGTACAAGTGGTAACAGATACATATACAAATCAGTAGGCTACGTCCCTGGCGGCTACATTTATGTTCGCAGTAAGAATGCATGTGATACAATACCAACACACTAAATACTAAAACATGTTTGGCCCAATTTGAAAATTTCCAAATTGTATTGTGTTGATTTTCGAAACATTCGACAGGCGAAACAATAAATTAAACGAATTAAGCCCTGTGCCCAGTTCTATTCGTGACCATTTTTATCCAGAATAGGTGTCCCAGTTAATGAGCCAACTGTTTACATTTTCGTTAATAAAAGTAACGTTTGCGGGCACACTTCCACGTAATCTGAACAGGACCGTTTAGCACAATTAGTAAAGAGCGCACCCCGGGTTTGATCCTCTGTTTGTAAGTACATGTATATCTGATGGTGGTCGCCAGACAGGTTAAGTTTGTTTTCTTTGAGTATTCCGGTTTCAACCAAAAATAGAAACATACAGACGCCTCCGTCTACGCCGACTACACTTGTTCTTGCGTTTGTTTGTAAGTGTTGTATAAATAATTATAAATTAAAGTTTAAAAGAAATATTCGCAATATGATTACATAGTACTGATTTTGTGATGTGTTATCTAAAAAATACCGGTCGTATGGTTATTTAGTTTCAAATGTCAGGGCACAAGTCGTCCATAAATATTATAAAAAAATAGTTTGTAATAATATGCCCATTTGTATAAAAAATAATCGACAAAATCACTACGTGTTTCTTTGAAAGAAACCGAAAAAAAAGACAACTTTCTGAACCACTATGAAAACAAATGTACAATTCTGCCATGCGTATCCAACATTAACGAGCCATTAACATATTTGTGAGCCACAATTAGTAAAGCGTACGGCTATAAATAGGACATAAATAAATTTAAGCATAACATTGCGACGTCATTTTCATGCTTTCATGACGTTGTCATTAAGGCTGGTTTTCACAGAGCGCGGCCCATATATAATATACTCGTATGCATATGTATCTTTCATGCACACTATATTGATAATTGTGGATATTGCGGACTCAATATGTAAATATACACAATGTGTGTATTAACTGTTGATGCTGTGTTCTAATGCCGTTTATCTGGGGTGGGGGGGGGGGGGGGGGGGGTCAAGGGACTCTCGTGTGGATGATCATTGGCTAGGACTGGAATGCAAACGCAGCAAATACTATATAAGTGTCATTTGTCATTTCGTATAAACTAACGCATCGTTGCTAGCTATAGCACCCCTACAGTGATACAATCATTATGCCCAGATATATATATGAGAGTGGGGTTGGGTTGTTTAAATAAGTATGCATATATAGGCATAATATATGCCCATATATTTTGTATGGGCACAACGATCTAAACAACCCCACCCCACTCTCAATAAAGTTTCGTGTCTGGAGGTTCGATCGGCCTAGTCGGAGCAATGCTCAGGTTCGTTCCATCTGATCACCCGATTTCGAGCACGTTGTCAGGTATGTGTTTAGACAGTAGATATGTTACAGTTATGAGTCATGGTTGAAATTAATATAATAAACCTTGGCACCGCCAGCTATACGACATTTGGACACCCTGTCAATTTGCATGTGTATGTATGAACTGTAATGTATGTGGTTTGTTGTTAACTTACTCATTATACGTATGTATGCATCAACAATTCGTACAGTGATCACATCCTTTACAGACCTCGTAGTACATGTATATACCGCCACTAAACGAGTTGATACTATATGATAGCCTAGATACAGGTGTGTTACCATGGTGAAATATTGGGGAAGCAGTTGGTTTTATCGGTAAGTTCAAGTACATTTATATGTGTTTATTCCCAGATCACTTGTGTACCAATACATTAGTATTGTTCTAATATAGACAATTATAACTAATCTAAATTAAGGTTTTACCTATACCTAATGGTTAAGTTACAGGTACAGAGTACAATAGTCTCTTTCCTTAACTCGGGTCCACATTCAGTCTCTGTGTACTTATAAATGTACATTCATATTATTTAATGGGTCATTCCGAGTATATGTATGTAAGTAGGAGCTTGATACTAATAAAGCATTAATTATAAGTATTTACTGAGCACGTATGTGATTCGTGATGAGAAAATTACCTAATCCTAGCGTCGACTCTGATCTGACAGTAAATACATGCGGTCAGATCGGGGTATGAACTATTCATATCTACATATATATATATATATTTGTTTTAAATGAACGAATATGACTCAATATTTAAGATCATGCTAGCCACGACACACAGTCCGTTATTGAAGGGGGTGGGGGTTTTATGTTTGTTTTTGTTTTCTCAATACGATTCACATACGTGAAAACAATTTTATCCCGTCAACGCAGTGTGTATGTGCCGTGAAACACGGTGCCGCGAAACATTTTTGATATGCTGTCAATACGACCTAATCACAGCGTATGACTATGTGCAGTGACTGGGGTTATCTGTTTTGCATTTATAAGCCATTTGTAGGTGTTGACAGGATAAATAGAATAGTAGGTTAGTGCCGTAAATGGTAAACATATCTGGCGCGGCACGGAAACGACATGTGCTCGGCAGAGTCTCGTCCATCCCTTTTCCTGAGCCTTGCCAGATATTTTTTTCCCATTCACGGCACTAACCTACTTTTCTCTATGTTATGGTTCTCTCGAACTTTCACTTCCGTAACACGGAGAGAGGACCATTGTGTGTATCAAGGCGATACAGACTCGTGTGTCTACTTAGGTCTCCTCATACAATCCTTGCATGATGGCTGGGGCGACAAGCTGGGTTAAAAGTGCACTAGCAGCCAAGTGGAGTTACGGATCGTTTTATCCCACATTTATTACACATGTGTTATTTAGGAAAATCGGCTGGGGAGAGTGGATCTTACGGCATTTGTAACACCTACACATACATGCAAAGAAATCGATTTGCTGGCGTCCTCAATGTTACTTTAGTGGCCGAATTATCAACAGCGTTGGCACTGATCAGACTGCTCGGATGCGCAGGCTGGTCTGTGTCTATGTCCGTTGTATGTGTCGTATGGTCCCTTTGCACAGACGGGGGTCCATTTATACCGTTATTTCCTATGCTCTCTGGAAGCTATTTATCTCACCCGTTTTTGGTCACAGCTGATATCACCAATAATAAATCAAGAAGATATAAAAAAGCAAAATGTTCGCAGACGATACCACTTATTGCTTAGATGGGTCGGAAGAATCGTTAGAAATCCCAATTTCTGCCATTGGTGATTTTGGACATATTTCAAGCTTGCGATTAAACTATTTCAAAATTGGTACTTTTAAAGACAGGTTCTTTGAAACCACTCCCTGAACGCTATTATCTCACCCGTTTTTGGTCACAGCTCATATCTACTGCTCGCAGATTGCAAGGTGCATGATCACGTGGTTACAACAACAACAACGTCGCCCACTCCAAAGTAAGTATTATTTTATATTTTCCTTAATATGCAACGGATTTTGATGAAATATGGCGCAGCAAACGTGTCTTCATGAGCTGCATTTGGTGGTCCAGGGAGTTAGGCACAGACTTACGTCGTTTTTGCGAAGAATCGTTTTCCGTGTCGGTAGACACGGAAATCGATTCTTCGCAAAAACGACAGAAGTTTGGGCGAAAATACAGAGACCACCAAATGCAGCTTAACAAGACGCGTTTGATGAAAAATCCGTTACGTAATAAGGACACTGTTAGTACCACGTGATCATACACATTGATATTGTATTATTAGCAGTGGTCATAACATTTACGAATGACAATATAATGATAATCACCAGTGCTGTTATGGGCATTACATTTGGAAATTGGTGAACAACCATGCATACATATATATATATACTATGCTAATTGATAAATAATAAATAAAACGTTTACATCATTACACGATATTATATAATATTGTGTGATGATGTAAACGTTTTATTTATTATTTATCGATTATTATAGTGAAGTAAATTATAATATGATAAGTGTTGACAGGTGGCAATTAATGGACGGGTCAACCCCAATTGTTGATGCATACATCAAAAACATAATAGTGTTGTATATACTACGGAAATACGCCATTATTATGTGTATGGATTTTGTGGTTTAACCTTTCACTTCACACCTCTTAGCATATGTGAAATTGAAAGATTGTCTGATGCAATGAGGGATTTTGTGAATGAGAATTTTCATGTGCTTCATGTCATGCATATTTGTGTTTTTCTCATACCTTCTCGCTTTTGCTTACATATCTATTGTTTTCGCTTATACTAAGCTTCCGAGCAGCAATACAACACTTAAGTTTACTAGAACCAAATGTATTGTTAGGCATCATACTATAGTAAAACATTAATCTTAGCATATGTACTTTAAATGTTAGAGGATTAGGAGCAAAAGTAAAAAGGACACAAATTGTTCAATGGCTTAAGGATAATGAATATGACATTATTTTTTTTCACAAGAAACTCATACAACATATGATACCGCAAAGGAATGGGAAACGGAATGGGGGTCAGACGCAATATCTTGTGGTAACAGTAGTAATAGTGAAGGGATACATGTAGGAATACTTTTTAATTCAAAACTGACATACCATACATACCATACATACCATACATACCACATACCATACATACCATACATACCATACATAACACATACCATACATACCACATATCATACATACCATACATACGGAGGCTTAAAAGGGACATGCGCAATTTTTTTTAACATCTCGTTCCCACGAGATAGCATCTCGTTACTACGAGTTTGTTATGTCGTTCCCATGACATAGCATCTCGTTCCCTCGAGTTAGCAACTCGTTCCCTCGAGTTAGCATCTCGTTCCCACGAGATAGCATCTCATTACCACGAATTAGCTATGTCGTCCCCACGAGATAGCGTCTACTTACCACGACATATCATCTCGTTCCCATGAGATAGCATCTCGTTACCATGAGTTACCTATGTCGTTCCCATGACATAGCATCTCGTTCCCCCGAGATATCATCTCGTTCCCACGACATAGGTAGCCAATGAAAATGCAACATTATTACCGTCATAATTAGTCCGACAGCCGGGAGCTTAACCTTATTTTGATTAACTTATTTGTTTTATTGGGGATTTTGCTTGTCCATGCCATCCACATCAATAATCCGGCTGATGACACTGTCATCCTAGAGTGTTTTGAGAAATATGCATACATTAAAAATGGCCACCAAACAGTAATAGTATGCCATATAGTTGCAACCATGTGAGGTATTGAAGTAATTTAAGAGTGTAAAATGGATTTACTTGACTTATCAGATAAGCGGTCAACATTAATATTCAATGCAATTCACTGTCACATGGAAAAAGTCCAAATTGGAGGCCAAATGTGACATATTTTACATATAACTGCTCTCACACTCCATATCAAAGCAAACAGGATACTAATATTGGATATATTGACACAGTAAACACTTTCAGTACGTTCGATATGTTCGTAGACAAGTTGTTGAACAAGGGAAGTCCAAGATGGCCGCCACATATAAATATAGTATCATATAACAATAAAGTAAACGACTGATAATTAAGTATATAACTGCATATTAGCGCCATATCGTAGTAAATTGGTATAGATGTATTGAATTTAGTATGATTAAATAGCTGTGCCAATAGCAGAAGTAAAAAATGGCCACAAAATATTAAAAAAAAAAGACACGTTGCCTTATGCTGCGCAAATTGCATACTTATTACTGGGGCTATTGTGTAATTTAAGCATATAAGTATACAGGTCTCAGGTTTATGGACACATTGGACGTTTTATGTAACATTCATAGGCAATATTAGACAATTGTGTCAATGGAAGAAGCCCTAGATGGCCGCCAGATATATATTACCTTGCAAAAAATACAAAATTCTTTGCAGATCTGGAAAAACAAAAACTTCGAAAGCTGGAAAACTTCGAAAGAAAAATTATATCAGAGTTAAATGTAAATGGACAACAGATAACTGATAAACAGCACATTTTAGAAGAGAAGAAAGAAAAATGAAAGTATAGAATCAGACATAAATTTCTTTCCAGATGAACATAACAATAATTTGAATTAAGAAGAAAAAATAAAATGGGAAGGAGTGTTATCTGAATCTGAATGCTTTAATGCATTAACAGAGATGAGTACTAATAAAATCCTGGTTCAGATGGAATAACTACTGAATTCTACAAATTGTTTTGGAACGACATCAAACCATACCTAGCTAAGTCTCTAAATTATTCACTCGAAATTGGTGAATTAACAACCCTATGAAACCAAAGCATAATACATTTAATTCCCAAAAAAGGTAAAGACAGTACCAATCTCTCAAAATGGAGGCCAATGAGTTTACTCAAAATTAATTACAAAATTGCTACAAAGGCTATTGCTAATCGAATAAAGGGTGTATTAAACAAGTTAATAGATTCCTCTCAAACGGGATTTATTAATGGTAGATATATAGGAGAAAACATAAGTCTATTATTTGAAACTATTGACCACGTTAATGAAAAAGATATTCCAGGGTTGTTATTTTTTGCTGATTTTGAAAAAAAACCTTTGATAGTGTTACTCATGAATATATTGTGAAAGTTTTAAGATTCTTAAATTTTGGTCCCAGTCTAATAAAATGGGTTGAAGTATGTTATCATAACATATCTAGCTGTGTAACAAATAACGAATATGCTACATATTTGTTTATTATAGCACAATAAATACTATCACATCATAGTGTCCGAAATAATGACATGATAAAAGGAATAATAAACAATCAAGAAGAAATAAAAAACACAATGATCGCAGGCGATGTCAATTATTGCTGAGATGGGTCAAAAGAATCGTTAGAAACCCTAATTTCTACCATTGATTATTGTGGACATATTTCAGGCTTGCGATTAAACTATTCAAAATCGGTACTTTTTAAGGCAGGTTCTTTGAAAACCACTACACTCGCTTTCTGTGAAGATAAACATTTTGCATGGACTGCCGACGTAGCAAAAACACTAGGCATACACTTTTTTAATGACAAAACTAGAATACATAATATAAACGTATTACGAAATGTAAATGAATTTAAGCAATGTTTAGACATATGGAAATGTAGAAAACTGACAACTATAGGTAAAATAACTGTTCTCAAAAGCTTTGCTTTTCCAAAAGTAATATTTCCATTGGCGGTGTTAGATATTACTGGAGATGATGTTATAGAACAAATTACACGCATGATGTTTGACTTCCTATGCGATCCCAAACCAGATACAATCAGCAGAAAAGTTATTGTGAAAAAGTATGAAAATGGCGGGCTGAAAATGATCGATCTAGTATGTTTCATAAATTCTTTAAAAGCAAGTTGGGTTAAACGTCTTACAAATGATGCAAACATTGGGCAATGGAAAATAGTGTATATTATTTATTTACATACATTTGGTGTTACGAATATATTTGAAGGAAACTTCCACGAATTCGATGCAAAAATATTAATAAAAAAATGCTTTTTATCAAATATCCTTGAAGCATGGGCCAAATTTAATTATTCTGAAAATCCAGAGAATATTTCGAAGCAAATCATGTGAAACAAATGGCAATACATTTTATTACAAATAATGGAATGAACGGGGAATAAAATACATAGAACATATTTACAATTATAGAACCAAAACCTTTTATGATTTTTAAAATTTAACTTTTGTTGTCTTAGTTAGATCATTTCCAAGCTATCTAAAAAAAACAAAAACAAACCTTTTATGACATTACAAATATCAAAAAATTATATAATGTTAGTAATAATGATTACCTAAAATATTTTAAACTTATATCCAGCATACCACAAGCTTGGCGTGCACGACTAAAGAATGAGACAATAAACATCCAAAATATTACTTCACCCCTTTTAAGAAAAGTGAAATCTTCCAAACAATGTAATAACATGTACAATTTGCCTTAGTAAAATTAGTAAAGTTGTTTTCAAAACTCGGAGTAAATGGAATGTAGACTTTTCAGACACAACTATTAATTGGAAAATTGTAAATACACAGCATTTTAGAAGCACAATATGTTCAAAAACTAGGAATTTCCAGTACAAATGCTTGATGAAAATTATTGCCACGAACGATTATTTATATAAATACGGAATTGTAAATTCTAATTGATGTGATTTATGCAGTATGGCACAAGAAACAAACAAGCACTTATTTTGGGAATGCCAAAATAGTCAGCAATGTTTGTCTCTGCTAAGCACGTTTTTACATGATAACGGTAGAAATTTTATATTGGAATGGTTATAAATAAGTTTAGGGCAGTATGAAACAGAAAATATATTCTTGAACTTTTGTATTATACTAGGAAAGTACTTTATTTATGGATGTAAATTAAGAAATACTGAACCGACTTTCTCAGCTTTTAAGAAATATTTAAAACAAACTAAAAAGCTTGAACATGAAATAGCAGTAAATAGAAACAAAGCTGAAATACACAATAGAAAATGGAATGGTTTACCGCTAGACTAACTTATTTCTAGCGTATTTTATTATAGCATTATTTCCCTTGAAATATTTAATCCAACAAAAAAACATAAATTATGATCATGCTGCTCGTGCTTATCTAATTCAACTCTTTTCTTTCCTATGGGTGTATTGTTTACTTCCTCCATTGTTTTTTCTCTCTATTATTAATTGATAACTATTTGTGTTTGTATTTGTGTATTATTTTCTTTATAAAAAAAATCAAACATATACATATACAAACAGGTAATTACACGTGTAATATATATTTGCTCAATAATTTAGAAATATGGAATGGAATTAACTTATGCACATGCATGTTACTAGTAATATGTCTTGTTTGTACATGTTTTTGTGTGAAAATAAAAAATAAAATATAATCAAAAACTTTGATTGTTTTTATCGGATACGTAGATAGGTTTTGAACATCTGTGTGGACGCTTGGCAGAGAAAAAACTGGCATGGCCTAATACTGGCATTTACTAATGCCTAAACAAACATGACTGTTTCTTGTAATTTGTGATGCGGGAACCCCTAGTTATATACCGGAAAATCGGATAGATGTGTTGGTCACGTTTGTACAAATCCGAGCTATCGCTGACCACAGGCATTCGGCGTGTTTTGGGTTTCATCGGTATAACTATATACATGAACAATGTTTCTAACTTTGGTCGGACACGACCTCGTATCATAATAAAATAACGTGTTTAACATTGTAGTTTTCTATGCAATCTATGTATTTCTGCAGGATAACGATAATTCTCGAATGATCATATGAACTTGCCACTACAATATTGGCGTTAGAGCATTAAACACATAATTTAATTTGTCATGATAGGAGGTTGTGTCCGACGTAGGAAAAGAAGCTGTAATTCAATATTCTTTACATAGTTATGTTCTCACTATGCTATTTTAGCAAGATAACAATAATTTACAAATGACCATGTGCAATTTTTGCCAAAATATTCACATTAGCGTTAATAAAATCGCGGAATGTGTTGTGATACGAAGTCGTGTCCGACCAAAGTTAGACCATACATGTATATATAGAGCTATACCGATGAAAGCAGAAACATACCGAATGTCGCTGACCGAATGTCGCTGTGTCGCTGACCACTACTGAATCAGCCGATAGACGGCTCTTTCAAGGCCCATATATATTGCATACTGGTACTGTCCGTCCGTCTGACGGTAGGTCTGCTTTTCGAGGACCTGATACACATATCACACCTACTGTCTGTGTCATGTTTTGCTGCCGATGAACGTTTGGCTATTAAACGTATTAAATTTAATAAATATTTAAATGTAAGTACTTTTTCATCAATAACAAAAAAGTCACCCTCCCCCAAAAAAATTATTTTATGAAATTCCATCAAATATCGATTTTATTTCCTATGGGAATTTAACATGGGGCAAAAAGGAGTCGGAAGGTGTCCAGAAGGGTCGAAAAATGAAAAAGTTAAAAATTTTGGAACATGACTCCTAAACCTGTCTAGATAGCTTGAAAAGTATGTAAATAAGAAAATAGTTACATTTTAAAAATCGAACCAGAAAATAAAAAATCCATTTTTAGACCACATTATACAAGGAAAATCATTTTCTCCGTAATAAAATCAATATTTGGAGGTGACTTTTTTGCTATTTATTAAAAATTACTCACAATCAACAGACAGTAAGTTAATTTACGCTGACTACAGTGGAACCCCCCTAAACCGGACATAGAAAATGGTGAGTGGAGCTTAATTGTTATAGCAATGTATCTCCAATAATGCTGCATGTTATAGCAATGTATCTCCAATAATGCTGCATGTTCATGATCACAAAACACTCACGCGTGTCTTGAAGTAGTCGTATGCCTGTTTTACAGTGGTGCCTCTCTAAACCGGACACACTGGGGACCTCCCAGGGTTTAGAGACGTTCCACTGTATATTGCTTCTAGAAAACCAGAATACGTATTATTATAACTGCCAGTTGCTTAAACTATTAATACAACTAGACCCACCATCATAATATTATGTAAATACATATTTAAAGGGGCATATCAGGATTTTTTTAAAACAATAATATAAAAAAATCAATATATGTTTTCATCATCGCCCTATTTTGATGTCATTTACGGAAAATACGACAGAATTTCGAAATCAATATCGGCGAAAAACGGCGATGCGATAAGGGAGGTACAATGTAATTCCATAGCCGGAGCCAAATGATAAAGACGTGGAACTTAGAAATCAAGCACATAATATTTCATTGTGGTTTTGTCAGCTGATAGCCGTATATGTTCGCCACTTTACTGATTCATTCCCAGACTGTTTGTTAACAATTTCTAGGTTAAAAATGCCATTCACTTTAGACCGAAAACAACGCACTGGATGACACAAAAGTTGGAAACACGTTCATTTCAACACTTTGTGATATCCAAGTGTGTCATGTGCTCCATCTAACTACCGTCCTTGCTCAAAGACACAATTAGGCTGTATGAATTCGGCAGCAGACGCATTTTAAAAATAGCGCGCCGTAAATCGTCATTTGTAAGTTATGACTTAGACACGAATTGTTTGGGTACATTCAAACATGGTACCCGGCCTCTTGGACAGACATGTATGCTTTAGTTGACTATTTTCACCAATTATTTAATTCAGGACTCACTAGCGCAGTGGTGTACGGTGTTCTGTTACTCTTTAATTATTTGTGATGACATGTCGTCGGAGTTCGAAATAGAACGAGAGCGTATACTTTTTGTTTTATTTACATTATTTTTATTTCATTTTACAGTTGTTTTTGTTTGTTTGTTGTTGGTTATTATTTTTTTTGTGGGAAAACTGTTCATTTGATCTGATATTATGGAAAACTTCAAATATTTCGACACCAGCTACCCATAAATTCCAATAATTATGTTTTGCAAAATATACGAGTACCAATAAGGAAGGTATTTGTTAATAAATATTTTTCATCACATTATTTATTTTCATCTGTCAGCAATGTACGTGTCATTCTCCTCACTAGGGCAGTTGTACACACGTTCGAGCAGTCTGACCAGGCATACACCCTGGTATATATTCAGACAGGCTGACGTTCGTTATGTCTCTGAATTAGAATGGATATAAGGGAAATAAGACGTGATCGGCGAAATACGTCAATGCGATAAGGGAGGTAATTCCCGAGACGCTCCAAATAGTTTATGTGACTGGTGAAATGGGGCTTATGGGTTTTATGACCATTGTAGATCCAAATCAGCCAGTACATCCGCACAGTCTGATCAGGATCTGCACTGTTCTCCATTCCAGCAATGAAACATCATTCATGCTTCTAACAAGCAATACGGATCATCATCAGGCTACAGGAGTGTGCTATTTGATCAGGAGCTACACTGGTCACAAATCTCATATGCCAAGCCAAATTTATCCAGTCACCGCCACAATTGATAATGAACAGACACTCATCGCATACATGCATCCACATACACTGTATGTATCCCATAGGTGAACGATTCGCACCCGTGACATAAACAAGCCGATTAAAAAATAAATAGAGAAAAGTAGGTTAGTGCCGTGAATGGGAAAAAATATCTGGCAAGGCTCAGGAAACGGGATGGGCGAGGCTCTGCCGAGCACATCCCGTTTCCGTGCCGCGCCAGATATTTTTTCCCATTCACGGCACTTACCTACTATTCTATTTATCCCGTCAACACCTAAACATGGCTTTAAAATGCCAAAAATAGTATTGACTGATATCAAAACTGTTTCACGGCACTGTGTTTCACGGCACATAGGCACTGTGTTGACGGGATAATACCCATTACCTCACCACCCTGTGGTCATAACGTAAAGTTCGACAACAAGTGGGTGGGGTAATGGGATTACAGACACAACTGGCTGCTGTAGAGAGGTGGCTGCTGTAGGGAGGTTACATATGTAGGCACTTATCCATTTGGGATATAAAGTATTGGCTGTTGTCGAGAGGTGGCCGTTCAAGGAGGTTCGTCTGTATTTTTCAATAATGAGGTTTATATCGATTCGTTCACCAGGGGCTCGTTTAAGTAAACTTCGTATGACAAAAATGTCCGTAAGTGCAAACTTATGGTAGTCACAGTAACAACGTTTTTTTGTAAAAGATTATTGGATGTACATTTATTGAGCATGCAGCCTATATT
The DNA here is from genome assembly GCA_029237695.1 of Conchocele bisecta. Taxonomy (NCBI): domain Eukaryota; kingdom Metazoa; phylum Mollusca; class Bivalvia; order Lucinida; family Thyasiridae; genus Conchocele; species Conchocele bisecta. The sequence goes on from CM055277.1 coordinate 18,899,415, forward strand.
CAATAAATGTAAATCCATCTATTGAAATGTCCAGACGATCCTAAATTTGCACTTACGAACATTTTAGTCGTGGGAGTTTAGTGAAACGGCCCCCTGTGCTGTATTCATAGTGTTATGGTTGTATCTGGCGAAATGAGGCTTATGGCGTTTCTTAAAAATCGTAGTCGTAGAAGAGCCTACGAATCCGCGTAGTCCGATTAGTGCATACTTTCATCGCCATTCAGTGAACGTATACAGTGAAACCTCATAAGCCGGACACCATTGGAGGTCCCCAGGGTGTCCGGCTTTGAGAGGTTACACTGTAAATCTGGCAGTTGATCATTCTGAGCCATACTTGCGTGCTATACGATCACGAACAGACATTATCACCCGAGATAAATTACTAAGAAACTCATCAAAAATAAGATCAGATGTGTGTCCTTTGTGTCCGGTTTAGAGTGGTTCCACTGTACCCAGCTTTATATATACTAACAATATATCGTGAGTAACGGACCGAAGTCTATAAATACATCAAATATACCCAAAAGTATCAATAAGCATTGCTTACTCCCTGTTAGAACAATTTACGTTTACTTTACAGGCAATTTGTGATAACAGGAGCAAACGAAAAGTCTTTAACTTATTTATTTTTCACTTATTGATACGTTTACGTATTTTAATGTATGTCTAGGCCTTAGTCCGTTACTTCAACCTGTGTAGCTAGTGTTATATTCGGCTGTTTGTGGAGTGCTAGTGGAAATATCAAATATGTGTAGGGGAAGCAACTCCTGTCCATGCTTACAATAGTATTGGCTGCGGTTGTTTCCTTTACACAAACTATTTAGCTAACATGAGTTATCTCCCACTCTAACTGTCACGCCAGGATGAAACTGGGATTGTTTATTGATGGGACGGAACACCAAGCACGTTGTGGAAAGAGACAACAAGGTACACAGTTACAATGATGATGTATTTATAAATGAAATATACACAACTAATTGATCGTTCAAGACTGTACTGACAACGTCCTCTCGAGGTTTCACTCGGGCACAGTCACACAACCAATGCACAGACACGATTCTGGAACAGGTAAGTATCGTATAACAATGTACATCACGTTCAAGATCCGAACTTAGAGTTTCTGTTATCCAACTCAGGTTTCCGCCATGATGATGGTGACGTTTTATGACGTCGTTAAGTTACTTTGAACTGTATTATAAAGACTACTTAGGCGGATGGGGACAATATCACATGGGTGGACATACTTCGAGATTGATATCGTCCTTGGACGGAATGACTTCACCGGAATACCCCGCTCGATACGCCCTGGTCCACACGGAGCAGAGTCCCCGCTGGTACACGGTGTCGTGTAGTGGACCCCACAATAGTATTGGTGCAGCGTACTGGTTCTACGCGATTACACCAGATGGACGTGCCGTCGCTGGTTTTTGGCTGGCTGGCTGACTGACTGGGACTACAAAACACCAACGGTGTTGTTACCAGAATATAACGCGTTATAGTCTTCATAATAGTCACAGTAGTGCACATGAAATCATTATTATGATTGCATGGCAATACTAAACAACCTCGTAAATTACAACGACGAATCATCATAAATTGCAATGTACACACAGATATGTTCACTAGTTGGAAGAAGGGGGTGTCGGAGAATGCGATATAACAATATTAATGAACAGCCACTATATCTAGTGTACCCAACGATATATATATTCACAGCCATACATGTGAATATCGACGTCACTCACAGTTACTTACCATTAGTAAACAAACATTTAATTGCGACCCGGCCTTACCCTGATTTTCCTGTATTTTCCTGGAAGTATTTTCCTGTGCAGACTCACAGTATTACATTACTAATGGTAAACACTGTAGACTCTAATCAGACTGCAGGATTCCACAGGCTGACCTAAAGCATCAGTGATTGAAATAAATTATACTTCACATCATGTCCTTATTACAGCTTACTGACGTATAAATCAGTGTATTTAGAGCTGAATTGTCTGATCTGGTCTATCCTGGTCGCATTAACATTTTCATTATTTACAATACACTGTTAACGTACATGACTTAATAAATTGAATGTACAGGCGACTTGGATTGGCGTTTTACATCTGTCCAACATAGAGAGAATGAAAGTCATCCAGAAAATTCACGTTACAATTGTTACAGGTTAAAATTATCATGTATTGTACAGGGCGCAGGACTGATATTGGACTAATATAAAAGGCATAGCTAACTTTTAGCAAACATTTCAATCGTGTTCGCACTTCGTTTACAAATAGAACAAGATTCTACTGCAAATAGTCGGAGTGACATGCAAAAAAACAACACATGAGAATATTATGCCATTATAATACTCACGGAATGCTCCCACATGCGAGACCTCCCTCCAGCGATGTATTCCATGGGAGCGATATTTCACACACGAAGACCTATTCGATAGTCGTTACCTGACTATTCGATTATTGTGCTCTAGACTAGTATTGTGTGGCCCGTGTTACAAATAATGGATGCTAATGAAGACAGTCTGCTACAAGTCGTGACACTGACTGTGTCTCAGCTCTTTGATACCTGCTTGGCAAATGCATGGCTATGCTGGGATGCAGTCAAGGGAGAGAGAGAACTAGGAAGCGACATCATAGAAGCTGTGCGCAACACGTGGTAAAATTTAAAAAAGTTAAATAAAGAAGCTTTAATCGTTCGAACTCTTGAAATATATATTCCCCTCAGCCAGCAAGTCCTACGGCATTCCTACATGGTGGAGCATCTAAAGTCAAAACAATGGATGTCACAAATCCATTTCGAAATCCGTTCGAATCAGACGCCAATTTGGATCCCACAAATCCGTTTCGAACTTTCGATCAGCGCCTTCATGACAGTTTCGTCCACGCTCCAATTGCAACATCGACACCTAGCATCCGTGTCCCACCCCCTATGACTAACACTCAGCAAGCACAGCTCGTGCTCAAAGTTTTCTGGATACATGCATGAAGATGCAGACAAATTGCTTGCTGAATTTAACTCGTACCTCATACTATCCAACATTGAAGACCAATCCAAACATACTCTGGCTGGTTTCCACATGAATTTGTCAGGACCAGCACTTATTCGGTACAATTTCCTACCAGACTCTGCCAAAATATCCTAGGGTGCTTTAATATGGGCATTCACACTGGAACAGTGTGATCAAACCAGCCCAAAATGTATAGAGGAGGAAGCAGCTGACAATAACTTGACATTACAATCATCCCAACCCATTGAGGAGTTCCACAGTATTGTAATGGAAAAGGGCCATCGTTTAGCGAAAACTGATACAGAAATTACTTACAAATTTGTTGATGGGCTACCACCACAACTACGTTTTTTCGTGCGTGCTGGACGGGTACAGACATTCAGAGATGCGTTACATGTCGAGAAGACACGCGAGGCACACGGATATAGGGCGGAAGAAGCATCAAGCAGTTCAGCTTCAATCATTAGTACACCAACCTTTCAATCGCAAATTCAGAAACACACACAAACCGGTCTTCATTATTTAGTGCAGATAGTTGGCGAACCTGCACATAATGCTCAATGGGTCCCAGATTCCAGCCTGAACTGCAAAGATTTAGCGTAAGTACAAGCTAGACCTCCTCCCCGTATTACATAGGCAATATGAGAATCGTAGTACATGTATATTATGTTTGCATGATATGTGTGCTCATGTACACAGGATAATATTATAGATCATCATGATCCTGTATTTCACATGTAATAAAACTGTAATCTTTGTCATATATGTATTCATGAACACAGACAAATGATTAATTCCATCAGATATACTATTGCGATTTATAGATAATGTATATGGCATTATTAAAATGTGTGTACATTATGTAAATGTTCATGAACGTTGGTGCTGTATTCATACCGCCCAGAGTATGGACACTTTATGGCTACATGTGCATTCAGTTCTTCAAATGATAAATTGATGATTTGTATTCCATATATCTTTCAATCCATTTGTATGTCCATGAATCCACATGTCTCTCTTTGAATCCATCTGTCGTTTCTTGAATATACGCTGATGGTTCGCTACTGTCAATGTTACATGCATATTGTATAATCAATGTCATTTGATTGTCTACATATACTGTGTTTTACATTTCATTGAAGTTCGTTATTTGTACTTGCCGTCAGTACATGCAAATTCACAGATCAATAAAGTATTGTGGAATATTTGTCAGACACAGCTGCTTTCATTTATACTGATAAATTTCACTAATCTACATGAAGATGAAAAATGATCAAAATGATTGTCTGTAGATATTTGACACAAGTCTGCTTGCCTGATCTGGACGAATTCGTGACGGGTGAATCGGTTGGATGAATAATACCGATACTCTATAAAACTCCATGTTTGTTATTGAGTGAATATCCATATGTTAGGTCCACATGCACATGTAGGTCGTCGATTCATGATTTGCTACAATTGTCTTCACATGATTGTTTCTTTTAGTATCATGTTTTATCCCGTCAGGACAGTGCGTATGTGCCGTGAAACACGGTGCCGTGAAACATTTTTGATATCCAGTCAATACTATTTTTGCATTTTACAGCCATTTGTAGGTGTTGACGGGATAAATAGAATAGTAGGTTAGTGCCGTGAATGGGAAAAAATATCTGGCGCGGCACGGAAACGGGATGTGCTCGGCAGAGCCTCGCCCATCCCGTTTCCTGAGCCTTGCCAGATATTTTTTCCCATTCACGGAACTAACCTACTATTCTCTATTTATACATTACATAAACAGCTAACTTCATGTGAAATGGTCATGGTGCGAAATATGAAAAACATGTACATGATGTATAACTGTATGTCTAGGGAAGACATGTTATTTACTGTATGACTGGTAATGTCTGCCGTTTCACTGCAAAACAACACATTTGTACATCGTAATTGATTTTTAACAAATATTAATTTCCAATTTACTTTAATTGTATTTGATTTTTTTTTAAAAGTATACAATTATCTGTAATCTTTTTTAAATACATGTCTAGTCATTCAGTGTCAGACTTGTATTGAGATCTATACAATTACCGTATTGTAAGCAATACAAATTACCTGCGATCTTGTAAATACGTTGCATTTAATGTTCACAAGTACTAGGGAAACAGCAATTCAGTATTATTAAGTAATGAGTGTACTTTGTTAAGCTCTGCCAATCCACATGTTTTATGCTAGCTACGTTCATGCAGGATAACGTCATATTGCTGACTTGATGTTTTTGATCAACAAGTTGATGGGTATGTGCCATCTCTTCGCTTTTACGTCACCAGTATTGAGCATTGGTGATACACCACGGTCTGCGTATACTTGAGATTATTTTTGTTGTATGGTTGTGTTCCCTTGATCACGGACTTGTGTAACTGGTGTGTATGAGAACAGGTTGTGGTTTATCTCCGCTGGCAGCCTGTTGATTTATTTCTCAAGAGAATGGCACGTGCATCATTGGATTGCTATATCAGTATACTTATCCATGCTTCATATTTGACCGATATATATTAGTGTTTATCTCAATTTATTTTCGTTTGTGAGGTTTTTCTGTTTGAGATTTCCACTGGCACTCTTCGGAAAATTGTAACCTATTTTATTTTTGGGGGGAGGGGGGGGGGGTGGGGGGGGGGGGGGGGGGGGGCGGGATATTATAGTTTGGCTTTTTATATGTGCTAGTGGAAATAACAAACATGTGTAGGGGAAGCTAACTCCTGTCCATGCTTACAATAGTATTGGCTGCGGTTGTTTCCCTTACACAAACTATTTAGCTAGCATGAGTTATCTCCCACACTGACTGTGTTCCCAGCCCTTTGATACCTGCTTGGCAAATGCATGGAGATGCTGTGATGCAGTCAGGGGAGAAAACTAGGGAGCGACATCATAGAAGCTGTGCGCAGCAACACGTGCTAACATTTAGAAAAGTTGAATAAAGAAGATTTAATCGTTCAAACTCTTGATATATATATTCCCCTCAGCCAGCAAGTCTACGGCATTCCTACACTAGACTGATCAGAATCATCGTGGTATCTTTATCGCCGGTGTATGTAGTGGGTGGCCGTTATCTTTATCATTTGTTATTCATAATATTTATCTTCATTAAGAAATCACATCAGCTTCAAATACTGTCAAGCCGGAGTATCAACAACATTCAATTTGATAAATAAATATACGAATGTGGGGACATAAATCAAAATGATGAAAGTACTGCTCGCCACTTGGATACTCGTCGGTCTATTACAATACGTGCTTTCTATGAATGTTCGTAGGCATAGTAGCCGAGGCTGACAATAAACGAACATATGAGGTTAATCCAATAACTTAAGGCAAACAATTGTTGTTTCCTATTGCGCTTAGGTACAGGTTGGTAGGTAGGAAAAGTTATTATTTTGTTAAAACGTTTTGTCTTCTATCGACATCAGTAGCCGATTTCACCAACATTGCAAAGTATACTTATCCAGCAAAGTATACATTGAGGGAGAAATTTACAATTTAAGGATAAATTTATTATGTTTTTATTATACTGAATTTATTACATTAATAAATTGAGTATAATAATTATGCATACTTTTAATCATCAAATTTATGCAGTCGTTAGTTCTATATGAAATAATCTATTTCGGGGAAAATAATGATTACTCCCTCAAAGTATATTTTGCTAGATAAGCATACTTTGCAATATTGGTGAAATAGGCTACAGATCCACGTCCAATTTAGAGTAGTAGTGTAATGATACCACAAACGTCCAGCAAAGTGGTAACCAAATTAACTCCCGATTACCATCTTAAGGAAACGTTCTATACTTGATCATCCTTTAATTCAAAGATAATTGATTCGTAAACTTGATGGAATATATGTATTACATATACGTGAACACTGCCTCGTTACTGTATCCTACATTGTATACGGCACATTGAGTGTCCAAGTCGGCCATATTTGTGTAGTCCATCCATCAGCCAAGTTCACCTCTTCTGACTACGGACATTCATTGTTTATAAATGTTTGCTTTATACGGTTAAAATGTTTACGGATATCGGTTACAGATTTTTGCAGAATACCTGTCCGACGGTCCCCGTAGACTTCTACCACCAGGTTCGAGTCCAAGAAACACGAAATGTCATGTCACCATCTATGTGAGTAAAGTAAAACGTTTACACATGGGGCCCGTTTCACTAAACTTCGTACGACTAAAATGTCCGTAAGTGCAAATTTAGGATCGTCTGGAATATTCAATTGATGGATTTATATGTTATTGAGCATATGCTGCATATGCAGCCTATGCTCAATAAATGTAAATCCAATAATTGTTTACAAGAAAACAGTGTTAATGTGTAATTTACCGACTATCCCATAATGTTGCAGTCACGAACATGTTAGTCGTACGAAGTTTAGCCCCAGCTCTAGAAGTACCTCCATTGCCATATCAGCCCTTAAAGTTGGGATCTCATCTGTGAGGCACACAATTATCTTTTATGGGAATTAAATAGGTGCATATTTGTGTAACTATTCCAACAGTTTTAGAAATTACGAGTGCCCGTTATACAGATATAATCACTTAGTAATATTAAATTTATTGATAGTGAAGCACGGCTGCATTAGGCAAGCTTGATATGCAAATGAGGCAGGGCATTTTTAATTATTTATATCAACTAAAAGCGTCACATGAATAAATATTGAACGACATATTCAAAGTTTGCATGGAGTGTGAAGACGTTTACATAAACGTTTATATAAACATTTGGTCTGTTTACAAGCCGAAGTAAACGCAACAGTCCATGGTTTTATTAATACTTTTATAATTTCAAAAATGTCAATAACCAAATTTGGGGTTAGAATTATGATTGATCTTGTTTTCTGTCATTTTGTCGCTATTAATGGAACAGCGTAGAGATTAATGACTTCAAACGAACGTTAACCAATCGACAACGTCGAACGATGTCACGTGGGGCTAATGCTAATGTGTTCGGATGTAAACGCAATACGTAAAAACGGACGTTTGCATGAGGAATTTATAGAAGGCGAATTGTCGAATGGGCGTTTGCATTATGATTTAATAAAAATGTAAATATCACATTATTTCAGACATACGCAAAGTATAAGTTCATGGTTTACTTTCGAGAAATGAACATCACGGACAACGCATTGGCCGGTTAAGACGGATATGGCACAACGTCGAACTCACTCCTACGTACGTGTCAGTATGTTTCATATTTACACAAACCTTTACGTATTACATGTCATACAGGTATACATTATGTCCTTGTATATATGGGCCCCGCCATACGAAAACCGGGCTTAATGACAACGTTAAGGAAAGCGGTAAACGACGTCGGAAAAACGACGATTCAAATTGTCTAACGTCGCCGTAAATGTTCACATTTTGCCTCCCATTTACGTTTACTGGTGTCAGTTAATATTAAGTGTGAACAGAAAACGGAAAATGATAACTTACTGAAACTTTCACTAATATGAGACGCGATGACTTCTACCTTAGCACACATATTATGACGTCATGGCATGACGTCACGTACTTGTGACGTCACTGAACGTGAATATATGTTTGACGTTATGGCTATGGTGTCGTGACAAAATATTATAGCAAGGATACTTGCACGAGTTCCTCGCAGCATCACTGACATAATGAAGAAATGCTTCAGGCGCTGTACATTGTCGCCTAACTGTCGTTTTTTGACATTGTCACTCTTTCCAGTCGTTTGTCCTTATGTATTAAAAATGGTGAACGCATAATTTAACTGGTTACATATCAGCGAATTATTCGCTTACACTGCACTTTTATTCATAAATAATCTTAAATTTGAACAACCTAGGCTATGCAAACTATATTACCATCTATTATCTTGGTAAATTAAGACTTTTTAACAATTCTATCCATTACTTAGCGAACGATATGCAATTTAATGCCACTCATTTTATCATAATCGGAGGTAGACACGCAGCTATGTAATTACATATATATCCGGTGTTTGTATTGAATTTGGGAAAATAACTGCATCAACATCTCTCTAATAGATTCAGAATTAGTGATTTCAGTGCATCTTCTTGATTGTTTGTGCATAAGCAATACATAATGCACAAAACACACAGTAAGGTCGGTTGATTTTTCGAAAAGTCTTGAAATTAATTGGAAATTTGATGGTCATAAACTTGCTTTTCGTACGATTTGTAATATCAAATCATCAGCGTATCACTTGACTGTATAATACTACATGTCTGAAGCAGGTGATGGTAATGTGATCATCAAGAAAGACACAGGGTGACAAGTATAAGGTATCACGTCTGCCCGATGTTGATAATTTTGGCGGCATGTGGCTTAAAATTATGTACAATTCAGAATACGTGAACAAGCAAACACTGAATTTTTTGTCATTAAGCCCGGTTTTCGCACGGCGCGGCGGCTCATTTATAGAGAATAGTAGGTTAGTGCCGTGAATGGGAAAAAATATTTTGCAAGGCTTAGGAAACGGGATGGGCGAGGCTCTGTCGAGCACATCCCGTTTCCGTTCACGGCACTAACCTACTATTCTATTTATCCCGTCAACACCTAAAAGTGGCTTTAAAATGCAAAGAAATAACCCCAGCCACCACACATATTCATACGCAATGATTATGTCGTTTTGGCAGGATATCAAAAATGTTTCACGGCACTGTTTTTCACGGCACATACGCACTGTGTTGGCGGGATAAATTAACTTTAAGGACCCGTGTGGCCACTGATCATTGTTCGATTCAAACATAATTATATTTGGTTTCTAAATGTGATCGGATATATGGATAACATATATGTCAGCATTGGCTTGTTACTGTACGGTACATGGAGTTGGGTTACATCGGCCATCTTAGGGTGTACAAACTATCAGTTTTACCTCTTGTGGCATTTGAAATATACCACAATAATATGAATAACCATAAATACAATTTGGTGCAATTTATTCGAAAGACATTAACAACAACGTCATATGGCTTGCTTAATCACGCTTATATATAGTCAGATTTTTTAAGAGTGTGTTGTCCCATTGTTGAACTATTTGAGAATCCAGTAATGGCTGTGTAACAGTAAGATAACAACACAGTGATGTCGATATGTACCTGTGTGATTGGTCCCCGGTATCTGTTCGATCACAACTCTTCACCTCTACACCAAGTTGTCATTACTTGCCGGAGGAGGTGGTTTTCCCCGGGTACTCCGGTTTCCCCGCCATTCATCTCACGGAGTAATGCAGTTTAGACCGGAATTGGCCACCCGCATTACTCTGATTAAAGACTGTCGACTGTAATCTGCATCGTCTGAAATCAAACTTTAAAATTTTGGACCATGACCGGCGGTATGGTACGTGACCATTTCCTTATCAATTCCACGAAACTATAAACTGGCAAAACGACTGTTTGCCTGATACTAGCACACACACGCCACTCACTAATATATGGGCAATTACTATACCGCCGTGTATTATCTTCTCTTTTTCTGTCGTCTTCAGAATAGCTGAGTAGCTTCAGAGTAGCTGGGCCCGAAAACTTTTGCATCATACTTTGCATATCCCGGTACCGATCAATCCCTGCCCGATATGGTCTGCCCTGACCAACCGTGAAATATCATCATCATAATTATAGGATAACACTGAGGGGAGTCTCCATATATCACATGCACTCACACTCACACTCACGGTCTTTCATACCGGCTTCGTCCGATAGGAGAATGAACTATTTAGGTTAAATTAACCGCCTCATTGCTTCCTTCATTTAATGCACATATTTCGACTGTATGGCAGATATTAGTAAATTCGGAAACAAATGGACCAACGGTCATTGGCCTGCCTTTTTTGGGCTTAAATGCCAGGGTTTGGAAGGTCCTCGAGCCAATTCCTACCCTTAAATATAAGAAAAACAATATGTACCTGCCTTACCATACATACCCATCACATCACGTAGTGTGTTGTCACTGGTGTCTACTCGCCTAATATGATAGTGTCACGGTACGTAACTCACTATGGGAAGTAGGTGTGTATTCATGCCCGGCTAGCTCAGTCGGTTAGAGCGATGGTATGTTATTCCAGAGGTCCCCGGTTCGAGCCTCTGGAAGATGGAATTCAGATACGAATTAAATATAGAATTCAGGGACGAATTTCAATTTTTCGGGGAAGTATGTCACGGTACATAACTCACTATAGGGAGAAAATGTGTATTCGTGCCCGGCTAGCTCAGTCGGTTAGAGCGATGGTATGTTATTCCAAAGGTTATTGAGATTGATGGGAGAACTACTCAGATATCTAGTCTGGTGTATAGTTTGCTGGCATAATATTTATTGCAAGTTATTGTCATATCTGTCTTTGATTTGCTGCACCAAAAGTTATTTGTTTTACTGTCATATTATTTGATATATGTGTCGAACGCTCGAAGTGGTGAAACTGTATGATGGTTTGTACACAGGAGATGGCGGAGATGTTACCTCAATGTACCATATAGGATGCAGATGAAAGGTACGAATATATCCACACGAACGAAAATGTCCGTAGACATATTCGGGAGGGTCTAAGGCACGAATATGTCCGTAGGAAACGAGTATGTCCGCGCAGTGATTTTAGTGATTTTAGGGGTTGTTTTAGGTGTTCTGTGCATTTTTAATATACATGCAGCTGTATCGTTTATGGATTCTGAGTTCATCTAAACGATGTTTAAACAATGTAATACCATATACTCTATTACTACAAGGTCGATTAAAACGTATGCTCAGAATAGTAGCTGCAAACATAGATAATTGTTTAGTATTAGTATTTATTATATACATACCCATGAAATACATACGATGTAAATAAAAGTCATATGTTCTCATCGATGAAATAAACAACTTCCGTTGAAAATACGACTACTTCCGCTATCTATATTCATAAAATCCATATTCGGGAAAATAGCGCAAATAGGCTGCAAATACACATTCATTATCGTATACAGTCTGAAAAACTGCTAATTTTCATGGAGCGGTATATAATAAATAGAATATTCATATTTTTGCAACGAATATGACATATATGTTGTGGTGTGAAATGTCCATATTTCACTCGTGCCTAACGACACTCGTGAAATATGGACATTTCACACCACTCGATGAATTTGCGCTAATCTTGGGCTATGCTATAAGCTTTTTGTATCACATAATAAATCATGTATTCACCAATATATCTAAATCACGAACCAACACGGAACAACTTGTTCATTTACGCAGTCTGAGAGTGGCATATGCTAGTCCGAATTGAGTCACGGAAATTGATTCTTCGCAAAAACGACATAAGTATGTGCCGAACTACCGGGACCACCAAAGAAGACGCGTCTGCTGTGCATATTAAGGAATATATCAAATAATACTTATTTGGAGTGGGCGAGCTTTCAACACTTTCAGCCATTGTTGTTGTTGCTGTAACCACGTGTGCATGCAGCTTGACATTGGGCTATTTTAAATATCAAACGATATAATGGCATAACTATTCCGATGCAATTTTGAGGATATTTTATTAAACACAGGCTGACATGAGTATATATTTCGTAAAACTCTTACACAAGACAACGCCGAACAAGTCATGAAATTTCCACAGAATCGGCGTATTAATTCAGAAAATATGACAATTTAAAGTGAAACCGAAAGTTACAGTATAATGTAAAAACAAAACAATATGCGTGTGTATCCTAATTCCGGCATATTAAAAACATGATAAGTATTAAAGAAAGCATGCACTAAACAATGTAGGTTATGTGTATGAGTGTCATTGGGGCATGTGTGTGACATAGATTCAATGTCACTGCAGTTACTTGTTGTAGATGTGGGTACTTCTGACATTTGTCGCGTTTTTAGTTTGACAAGAGTTGGATAGAATTAACAATGTCTCAAAAAATATTGAATACATTTCAATAAAATTTCAAAATGTAGTATCTACATGGTGCATCTAGACATGTAAATGATTTTATCTAAAACTATGAAGTTTTAATCAAGTAAATCGCAAGTAGTTTTACACACATGTATAATATTTTATTTTATGAAAATTATAAACTGTTTGGGTGTCGATCTATAACATAGGGTGTAAAAATATACGAGGAGTGATCAAGTAATGCGCGGAATTTGCTATATATTGAACGTTTTATGTGATACAGAAATTAAAATTGCACCATCCAAAAAACCAAGCTATATTCAATGATGGTCAGAGATATTGTGAATCTGACGCACAGTCCGCACAGGATTTGCACTGTTCGCCATTCCACCAATGAGACACACGTCTTGCTTTTAGCAAGCCATATAGATCGCCAGGCTACATGAGTGTGTTATTTGATTAGGATCAACACTCATATGGTTCAGTCACTGAAGGGTGAGCAGCGTAGACCCTGATCAGTGGATGTACATGCTGATATGGGGCTATACTGAATCAGTGTATCAGCCTGGGCCCTAGTACATATGGAAAACTATAATATTGATCCCGATCGAACGAAAACTATCGACACATTGCTAACGGAATAGTTCTGATTATAGTCGGTGACATAAATAATAACACACAGGCAGATAGCTAGCATATTACCCGAAGGAAGATAACCAATAACTAATTACTGTAGGTCAAACAATTAGATCATTTTCCAAAAAAATGCAAGAAGTAAATGTTAAGAAAGTGTCAAAGCAAACAAAAATGTTTCAGACAAAAAGAGGCCATAATGGGAATCAAGACCAGGCGATAAAATCTACAAATTTAACATATTGTCAATGAGTTACCGAATAAATGTTGAATTATCTAAACCCTTGTGAAATCAAAAGAACTTCACTGGGGTCTGATTTACATAGGGTCTACACTAATTTTAAATGCAGTTGTATATTTTCTGAGCAATTATTTAGATAAATACTGCTGTATTTCAATTAATGACCAATCATAGAAATTTTGGAAATATGCTATTACGGAGTAAAAATTGTAATTGCCAGTTATAAATTCGTGTATGGTACATGTAATGTAATGTGTCTCTTTGAAATTACTAGTAAATGCATACCACCCTATCAAATGTAAACACACACCCGTGTAATATCACCTCGTATTTGAAGTAGTCATTACATGCCAGTGCGATGTGGTTTTATTCGGGTACTCCAGTCACCCCACCATACATCTCACGGAGTAATGCAGCTTAGGCCGGAATTAGCCGCCCGCATTACTCTGATTAAACATTATTGACTGTAATATGCGCCGTATGAAATCAAATTTTAAAATTTCTGACTATGACCGGCGGTATTGTACGTGACATTTTCCACGAATATCAATTCCACGAAACTATAAACTATAAGATTTATCTCAGAAGGCTAAACAGCTGCCAGCCTGATACACGGCACTCACTGCATATCACTCATATATAGGCAAATATCCATACCGTCGTGTATTACCTTCTCTGTTTCTCTCGTCTTCAGAATGAGTGTAACGAATTGTCATCTAACTAAATAAGAACAGATAAACGCCGCGACTGAATTCGAATAATAGCGTATATAAGGACAAGCAGAGAAACGACTGGAGCGGGCCCCAAAACATATTATATCATATCTTGCATAACCCACCCCCATATGGATCCTTCCCTGCTTGGTCTCTTTTGCCCTGACCAACCCGCAAATATCATCATCATACCCTGGTCAACACTCAACATCATCATATATATGGAACGCCAAATCTACATAAACTCAAATAATTAATGCTAGCTTCAAATAATTAGTGCTCTCTCTAATTCTATTATAGCTCTCTCAATTTCAATTAGTGATCTCTCTAATTCAATTTGTGCTCTCTCTAATTCAATTTGAGCTCTCTCTAATTCAATTTCATTAATAGAGAGAGCATGAATTAAATTTGAGAGAGCACTAATTGAATTTGAGATATCACTAATTGAATTTGAGAGAGCACAAATTGAATTAGAGAGAGCATTAATTGAATTTGAGAGAGCACTAATTGAATTAGAGAGAGGCATTAAATGTATGTGTTTTTGAGCTCTCTGCAAATAATATAGAGCTAGCACGAATTCAATGAATACTCTCTCTAATTGAATTAGAGATCTCTCTGATTCAATTAGTGCTCTCTCTAATTGAATTTGTGTTCTCTCTAATTGAATTGTGTGCTCTCTCTAATTCAAATTTGTGCTCTCTATAGTTCAATTTGTGCTCTCTCTAATTCAATTTGTGCTCTCTCTAATTGAATTTGTGCTCTCTCTAATTGAATTTGTGCTCTCTCTAATTCAATTTGTGCAATTTGTGCTCTCTCTAATTCAATTTGTGCTCTCTCTAATTCAAATAGTGCTCTCTCTAATTCAATTTGTGCTCTCTCTATTAATTATCATTACAGCTAGCGCTAATTGAATTAAAGAGAGCACAAATTGAATTTGAGCGAGCACAAATTGAATTAGAGAGAGCACAAATTGAATTAGAGAGATCACTAATTGAAATTGAGAGGGCACTAATAGAATTAGAGAGAGCACTAATTATTTGAAGCTAGCATTAATTATTTGAGTTTATGTAGATTTGGCGTTCCATACATATAGGATGACACTGTTACGGCTCCATATATCACATGCACTCACACTCAGTCATTTCCCCGACCTGACATACCGGCATAATGCGATAGGAGAATGCACTAGATGGGTAATTTAACGATCGAGATTCATTCCGGAATCCCGACCGGAGACCTGGTTTGGCCCTCATGTACGTCTTTGGCTTTCTTATATGTGAGAGTTGAAACTGGTTATACCCCTTATATATATGAGTAATATGATTATTCATAATCCTATTAGGGTAAGGGGCCAAGTGGCTGTGGTATGGTATGGACCTGGCACCAGTAGCCTATTTCATCAACATTGCAAAGTATACTGTACTAGCAAAATATACTTTGAGGGAGTAATCATTTATTTTTCCTGAAATGCATTATTTTATATAGAACTAACAAATGCATATATTTCATTATTAAAAGTATGCAGAATTATTATACTGAATTTATTACATTATCACAGCCATTAAATGGCTGTGATAATGTAATAAATTCAGTATAATAAAAATTAATAAATGTTTAAAAAAATTGAAAATTTCTCCCTCAAAGTATACTTTGCTACTAAAGTATACTTTGCAATGTTGGTGAAATCGGCTACAGGTCAGGTTGTCCTAATTTCAGGGCTGAATGTTTTATTGTTTTCGATGTAAATATTCCGTTCTGATTTTGAGATTCACACCCCATGTAGCAGGTTGAATACGGGACCGCACCCGTTGGGGCCGGCCTTAAATGGCCTTAGCTGTTTTATCAGGAGCTACACTGGTCACACATCTCATAAGCCCCATTTCTACAGTCACTGAATTATGAACTATGTACACACTGATCAGACTGTGTGGATGCGCAGGCTGATCTGGCGCTGCACTGGTTGCATAACATATAAGCCCCATTTCTCCAGTCAAAGACTTCTAGCGCGCTAGAACAGCACTTATGACACGAAGCGCCAACGTGGTCGATTATAACGCGTTGTTTCTCGTTTCTAGCTCGTTACTTCTATTTTCTAACGCGTTAGACGTTTAACGTAGTTTTGAGAAGTAACGCGTTAGAAATATGCACAGTATGTCGAGCGTTTTTCCTTAAAGGTATATGCCCACGTGCCAGGTTATAATAAAGGGAGGCATATTGTTTTCGTCCATTTGTCAGATATGACATTCTTCGGGCAAAATAAACAGTCATTAACCATTTTCAGACGATATAATTCACATTATTATACTTCATATATCAAACATGAATTTCCAAACTGATATCAGGGGCGATAACATACCAGTGTTTCCTTAAAAATGTAAACGGACATTACTATTTAGTATCTGTATTTACTTTTTGATGTGCAATGATTACACTTTATAATCTGTCGAAAAAAAATTTTTTTTAGGTTACTCATTTAATTACAATGTAGAATAAATAATTAAGAAATACCATGCCATGCCTATGCATATGAAATAGCCTGATACCACCGCGCGTCACAATCAGCAAAATACATATTAATAAATGATTATACATGTATATAGCGAGCACTCACTCATACTGTTTAGAACTGGTGGAATAGTGACACAATTATACACTTATTTAATTCTGATAAAGAACAGTTTGTGCCTACTGAGTGGGCATATATTCGTTTCAATTATATCCGTGAGTGATACAATATGGTATAGTGTACTGGTGATTATAAATCGACACCAAATTGACTGTATAATCACAATAACTTCTAATATTGGTTGTTAGAAGCGTGATGACTGTTTCACAGATGGAATGGCGAACACTGCAGATCCTGATTAGACTGTGCGTAAGCACAGGATGATCAGGAGCTTCACTGGTCACAATTTCTCCAGTCAGAACCACACAGACCCTAGCTAATACCAAGAATGGAAGACATTTTATCAGGTAACCTGCCCTGTATTGACCGAATACGTACTGACTGATAACATATTGTTCTATCAGGCATTGACCTGATATCAACATCCGGATTACAATGAATCGAAAACTGACGTTCCATTGGTCGGTTGACGTCACGTGACGTTACCGAATGACGTCAGTGTAATGAGCAACGTAAACAAGTCCGCGTTCTGTCCATAGAATACGACGTCATCTAATGTAATTTTCGAGTATACAACGTTACGTGATAAATAGAATACCAGGCTAGTGTATTTTGATATCCGTGGCTGATTCGGACCTTATTTTTCTGGCAGATTCGGACCATGCGTTTGACTGATTGTGACCACTCTTTGGCTGATTCGGACCATCTGTTTTGGCTGATTCGGACTATCTGTTTTGGCTGATTCGGACCAACTGTTTTGGCTGATTCGGACCTTAGATAGTTAACAAACATAGTTTGAAAGCATGTATACAGACACTATAATGAAATAGTTATTTACGGTGTTCTCGACGTCTTTGCGCACTGATTTATCGGCAGAACAAGTACAATGCGAGTATGTCATTCATAAAGAACAAGGATCTACATCACGTTTCACCAATAAACCATTGTGGTATTTCGTACAAGTACAATAATGGATTCATATTTATGTGCAACCATTGTAGCAACATATCAGCGATCACACGTGTGCAGTCTGATCAGTGTGCTACGCGGTTTGCCATTCTATACTACATTACGTTATGCTTTTGCTTTCAGCCAATACACCATTGTAGTACTACATTCAAGAATGCGTTCACATGTATGTACAAGCAGTGTATCCCTTGCTCACTTGCTCAAATTTGAAATCAGAAGCACCGAAATAAAAAAGTTTTAAACTGGTGTATCGTATATGTACTTAGTTACACGACGTACACTATACTCATAGTAGAAACAAAGTACATTTTTATAGTCACATTTTTGCCAGACACATTAATTTTTAGTGAAATAGGTTTAATTTCTGTTAGCTTATCAGTGATCATTTTGACCAAATGTACACTGTTCGCAAATTGAATAATCCCCATTTTAAACCGACGAGCCATTTTATGTTCGGTATGACAATTTGTAATAAATACTTTTGAAAAGAAAATCACATGGCTTGGAAACATGACAGGTTGCGTCACGGATTTTGTAATATTTTAATCACCACAATAAGAATACGCAAATGGCCATTTCAACTGTTTTGGCACGTACATGTAGTTCGATATTGCAGATCAAAGGGAAGAATTCGCCCTTTGTCTATTTGAAGACAAGAACTTGGTATTAGATACGCCTATAATCACGTCCTGGGAGACAAATTGGCTACGGTAATTGACGGGGTTTACCGGACCGTTGTACGGAATGCGGAATGTTCCAGACTGAAGAAGGAAATTATACAATAACGGTACCTTCTAGTGGTTGTAACCAATATAGCTTAAATACTGTAGGTAAAACAATACTAAAAACATAACTTCTACACTGTGAAATAATGTTCGACTATGGTTATCAGTATAATGATTATTAAACTGCTCAATATCAATTGTGAACGCAGCAACGATGGTCCCGTCATAACTTGGGAATTTATTTGATATGAAACGAAGGTTTCGTAATGAGTATTTTATTCCCAGATAGCTTAATGATCAGATTCAGGTAGCGCAGGACAATTTGCATTATCATACACTTGACTTGACCAAAAATATGATGTTTCTCCATTTTTCCGCTACCCTCCGGAAACATAGATCCACATCTTTATAGATTTGCATACCCAGGTCGAAGATACACCAGTTCGCGACACCAGTTGACGACTCCATCCAGGTCTTTTCTACATAGTCGATGCGTGGGGCGCTCTGCTATGAGCTGTTGAGGTCGCGTAGGGCGCCGAAGGTTGGTCTAAACACTTTAGCCGCAATACTAACCCACAAATCGATAATTGGATTAATCCTGCTATGCAATCAATAAAAAATAACTGAACATCATGCTAGTGACATCGCGTAGCGATTTTCACGAAAAATATGAAAATATTTTGTAAGGAATACGGATAAAATGCGGTATTATAACACAATTTTTGTGTTGTTTTATTAAATTATATTAATTATCATTATTATTCATTATACTACATTATACAAACTATATACTATTAAAAACTATAACTTATAAATACATAAAATAAAAACTATACCTCATTTTTTTGGGGGCCATTTTGACCATTTATTTTGGACCGGGTGCCGTTTTTACAACTTCCGGGCCGTTTTGACCTGGGGCCGTTTTGACCTGGGGCCATTTTGACCAGGGGCCGTTTTGACTTTAATCCCTGCTGAGCACGTGATTTTATCAACATCCACATCGCTAACTGAATAAATATGATGCCCTGAAATGAGCATAGTGAAAATGAGTTACTGATATGGGACATTCTAATTAAGTCACTTAAAGCTCTTGTTTTGTTGGGCTGGGAGGCAGAATCAGTGGAAATTAGAATTTGCAATTTAATGAAACATTATTCATTGATCTGACACCTTGGATAAGATGAATTTAATCGTCACTAATTGAAAAAAAAACCGAAATGTTCAAACCGGAAATGCCTGCTGCTGACGTTTGTTGGCTTGTTTTCAGTAATTATGTGAATGTTAGCTACATTCCAGACACTTTTACACAATTCCCTAACATTTGATTGGCCCGTAGCAAGTCTCTGTCCACACTTTATATCCCAGTAAACTCCCACACCGAGCTACTTTCTACAGGTGCGCTGTCAGTGTTGTCAATGTAAACAAATGGCTGCCGTCTGTCAAAATAAACACATTTTCTTTATGAATTTATTTCAAATGCTGGAATTATAAGGAATGAATGGCCTTTTTGTGGAATTTATCGGGGATATAAACTTGGAAAAGTCGCGGGAATACTGGACGAGGCCTTCCGGCCTTCGTCCAGTATTCCCGCGACTTTTCCAAGTTTATACCCCGATAAATTCCATAAAAAGGCCATTCATTCCTATAATATTTTCTATGCTCATATTTACACAACCTGTCTGTTGGATACAATGGCTACCTGATACATGTAGGTCTACTAGCTATATTAGCTACAGTTATCAATGGAAGCACTACTGGAGATCACCGTAAATTGATACATGTACACAAAATTGGATGATCAGGAGCTACACTGGTCGCAAAACCCATAAATCCAATTTCTCCAGTGAGAACCACACAGACCCTAGCGAATTCCAAGAACGGAAGACATTATAAATGAATAGACTATTGTGTGTAGCTAATTAAGAATAATTTATGTGCATATATAGATCAGCCACAGACATATCGACTACTGTAGTATCATATTCAGGTTATCTGTTAATCTGTGGCTTTATACGTGTTTAAATCATTTAAATATGCATGTAAATGTACTCGTAAATGATTTGCCACAAGAGATTTTGCCACAGTTAGATAACTGTTCGTCCGCATGTACGAGAAACTAATCCGCTAACTTTAGCGGGTGGATTATCGATCGAACGTGATTCAACTGCAGGCCCGTAGCGGTGAATAAAATAACGCCACGGCGGACTATTGAGCGGAGGCTCACCCCCCCCCCCCACCTCCCCACCCACCCTCTAAAAAAAGAAGAAAAATTAAACCTAGACTCTCAAAATGGTGTTTCCTGCGGTCTAGAGCCAAAATAGTGCCACTGGCGGAGGATTTCTGCAGGATAACAATATTCCTCGAATATGAACATGTGAATTTGCCACCACAATATTGACGTTAGGGCGTTACACACTGTATTTCAGTTGTTATGATACGAGGTCGTGTCAGAAATTGATATTATTTGCATAATTATGTTCTAACTATTGTTACTTGAGCAAGATAATATTACTTTTCATTGAACAGGTGCACTTTCCCATAAATTATTTATGTTAGTGTTAATAAATAGAGAATAGCAGGCTAGTGTCTTTTGATATCAAGTTTATCAGTCAATGCTAGGAAACGCGTAGGAATTCCGAGGCTTGCCTCGCCCATCCCGTTTCCTAAGCCTTGTCAGATATTTTTTCCCATTCACGTCACTAACCTACTATTCTCTATTTATCTTGGCATGATATTCGTGCGGCGGGCACAGTCTGTTCATGGCATACACCGATTCTGCGATTGCTTATAGATTGGTGTCGAGAAATACAGTGATGTCATAAACTGCCTGTTCCTGACGCACTATGATCTGGTTCTACACTGTTGCTATGTATATGGTATGAGCGAACTTGGTTTTACCAGTGTGTATGAACATGTGTGGCCGCGACTGGAGAATTGGGGTCCACGGGACCTATGCTATGACCAGCATAGCTCCTGGTCAAATTCCACACTCCAGTAGCATGTTGACG
Source organism: Conchocele bisecta (assembly GCA_029237695.1). Lineage (NCBI taxonomy): Eukaryota > Metazoa > Mollusca > Bivalvia > Lucinida > Thyasiridae > Conchocele > Conchocele bisecta. The sequence continues at coordinate 18,921,236 of CM055277.1, forward strand.
ATCTATATTGCTCGACAGCAGCACGACAGGTGCTTCATTGATTGAACGGTGAACAGTGCAGATCCTGACCAGACTTGGCGGACGCACAGGCTGATCTTGATCTATACTGGTCACAAACCCCATAAGCCCTACCTCTCCACATGTACTTCTTCAGGTAATATATGGGATTTAGTACTAAACCCATAGAACCGGCCTTAAATGACATGTATAACAATTCGTTCCCACGAAATAACAATTCGTTCCCTCGAATTGACAATTCGTTCCCACGAAATAACAGTTTGTTCCCTCAATTTAACAATTCGTTCCCTCGAATTAACAGTTCGTTCCCACGATATAGCACTTTTAGAAACAAGAAATAGCGTGACGAAATTGCGCGACACATGATATTTAGACGCATTATTAGCTGACGTGCATTCAATGTTTCGCATAATATAGATAATACATGCGATATCTTTAAACAACCTTGTATATTGCAACATGATTGCCGCCAGCGATCATTTCTAAAGTTTAACAGCAACGTATCACATCGTTCAGGCAGAGACCAGCATAATATGGCGAAGTTTATGTTATGTCTTTGGATAGCAGCAGCATGTGCGGAGGACGTATTATCAGTTACTGACTGTAAGATTGGCATATTATGCATCCTATTAAATAATTATTAACCCTTACTATGCTTACACTGCTGAATTAAATTGTGTCACCTACTGTTTATTTGTATTTACCAGTTTGTTCATATAAATGCATGATTTGACAGCAATTTAAAATAATTACCATTGGAAATGATTCTAAAGTGATGTTAAACCATGTTTTATTGAGAAAAAAGGCTAAATATAAAACAACAGCAGACGACAAGTTTCGTTCCCAGCATTCTAAGAGATATATATATATATTCATAATGTATTAAAGACCCGTTCTATACAAGATAATCCTTTAATTCAACGATAATTGCTTCGTAAATGGACTACATGTATATGTTATAAAACTGTACTATATATGAACATTGTTTTGTTATATATAGAACGGGTCCTTAAAGGTACATGCCCACTCAGTAGGCACTAACTGTTCTTTATATCAGAGACATCATCTGAGACATTTTCTTGCAAATTAAACATAAAATTAAACATTAATTCGCCATTAACCCACGTATTGATTGGCATTATTATACATTTTATAGCTGACGTATTGACATTACTATTTATTCTCTGTATTTAATTTTTGATGTGCAATGATCATACTTTATAATGACGAGAAACTGGTATGAGTTTAAGTCAATAAATTCTATTCTATAATCTGTTGAAAATATTATGTTCTCAGGTTACGCATTTAATTAGTATAAACAATTACAAAATAGCATGCCCCATTTGCATATGAAAATAGCCTGATACCACCGCGAGTCACTATCAGTAATATACATATTACTAAATGATTATATCTGTATAGCGGGCAGTCGTAAGTTTTAGAACAGGGGGCCGTTTCACTAAACTTCTTACGACTAAAATGTTCGTAAGCGCAAATTTAGAATCGTCTGCAAATTTCAATTGATGGATTTACATTTATTGAGCATAGGCTGCATATGCAGCCTATGCTCAATAAATGTAAATCCAACAATGATTAACAAGAAAACATTGTTAATGTGAAATTTACAGACTATCATAATTTTGCACTTACGAACATTTTAGTCGTAAGAAGTTTAGTGAAACGGGCCCCTGGTGAATAGTGACACAATTATACACTTATTTCATTGCTATACAGAACATGTTGTGCCTACTGAGTGGGCGTGTACCTTTAAACTCGTTTACTGATTTAATAAGAAAATGGGATATGGCGAAATGTAACATGATAATAGTATACAACATTATAGACGCTAGTGTAATTCATTTAAATAAAATAATTTAATAACCTTCGATTTCGTCCGTTTCAGATTACATGTCCTCACACTGCGGAGATATTGTAGACGTCAACTTGAACGAGCAAGTGCGTCTCCAGCTGTCTTCATATCAGTACCGTAACAACTTGGATTGCCAACTGCAACTCCGTGTAAGCAACAGGGGCCCGTTTCATTAGACTTCGTACGACTAAAATATTCCTACATGAAGTGCAAAATTATGATAGTGTCTAAATTTCATATTAACAATGTGTTTTTGCAAACAATTATTGGATTTACATTTATTGAGCATAGGCTACATATCAATAAATGTAAATCCATCAATTGAAATTCCCAGATGATTCTAAATTTGCACTTATGAACATTTTAGTCGTACGAAGTTTAGTCATACAGAGTGGCCTGCGGTTCTCTTACCAGGCGAATTGCAATTCCTGGAGCGCAGGATTGCAATTCGCGTTCCCATTAGGGTAACTCGCCATTAAGTCGATTTCGCCCCTGAGTCGAACGTTTTTCATGAGTTATATACCCTGCACTACCGACTCCGCGCCTACTCCGTCTTTTTCTATTGTTTTATACAGGCCTCTTCTGATAAACGGGAATCAGTATTCATTCGGCGTACTTCTTATTCATAGATTCATGGACGCTTGAAATCAACAGCGGAGAGACAACATTGCAGGGCGGGAATTTCAAAAAGTTAGAAATAGTAACGTCCCTTAGATCACCTATATATGTTATTGTTCAGCCAAAATGTTAAACTATTCGTTTATCAATGAGATATATCATTTTAGCATCAACCAGTACACACATTTTGCATTTTATTAGAACAGAAAACATAATGAGGACGACCTGTATCAGATAGAGGTTTGCCTTTGTCACGAACAGCATTCGCCCTTAAGGCGAACGGGTGTTCGACCTAAGGGCAATTATGCCGTACAATGGTACATTCCGGAAAAGGGAACAGTAAGCATGACAAAGGCTACCTCGTATTTACAGTAGGCCAATAGATTCTCGTAAGTTAGTATGCTAAGTGCATATACTATAAATAAATAGGGCAGTATATGCAGGTCCATGCTGTACGGCTAAAATAACATTCAAGCAGTGTATGCAATTTTT